>BGNK01000249.1:1505-99005 GCA_003297005.1 Symbiodinium sp. clade A Y106 | reverse complement strand
TTCCTGGTCAGCCTACTGCAACACCAATCAAATGCCAAGCTTCATACGACAAGTACGGTACCAGTAGGATGTGTGGCTACTGCCGGGGCAATTGAGAATGCATCAACCTACGGCGGACTCTAGAAGTTTGTATCATTGTGTCTGGTACCACCAAAATCACAACACCCGCGATATACACTGCCTATCCATACCTCATCATGAGATCCCTGTAAACCTTCGTCAGGCCCTCAGCCCGCCTCTGCCTCTCTCTCTCTCTTTCCCTCTCTCTCTCTCTCTCTCCCGCTCTCTGTCTCTCTCTGTCTCTCTCTGTCTCTCTCTGTCTCTCTCTCTCTCTCTGTCTCTCTCTGTCTCTCTCTGTCTCTCTCTGTCTCTCTCTCTCTCTCTCTCAAGTACNCCCCCCCCCCCCCCCGAAACCCTAAACCCTCAACCCGCCTAAACCCCTAGACCCTGAAGCCCTCAGCCGCCTAGGGCATCTTCGAGCTCGACCTGTCTTGGGTGTAGTGTAAAGTGCGTAAGATTTAAGGGCTTTAGGATTTAAGGGTTTAGGGTCAAAGGGTCTAGTGATTCATGGGTTTCGGTGCTCACACTCGGACAATCCAGGTATGGGTTTAGGGTTTAGGGTGCTAGACTCTCAGGGAGTTGAGGAGCAGCTTACGGTTCAAAGGCTTTCAATATGGTTGAAGAGGTTTCATGAATTATATAGAGTGGCAGGGAATTCATAGAGTTTCATAGCGTTTGGGGTTGAGGGGTTCATAGGATAGGGTTTAATATACGGACGGTAAAGGTTAGAACAGGGTTCGATGTTATGATATAGTGTAGTAATATCAAGCAGCGACTACTAGTGGTAATGATTCAGGCTTCTAAACTTTACGGCTTTTGCGGCTTCAGCGCTTTAGTTCCTGCAGGAGATCCTACACGGGTTGGATTCCAAAAACAGTTCCTGTAAGCGGCCTTTTCAGGGCTCCTAGAAGCAAAGTCTAAACTTGTTTTCGAACCACACCCACAGAAGCCAATGTTATCAGCTCTACAAGGGGAATAACTAGGAGATTTGTGTTCTAATCCCAGATCGAGATTTGCTTAACATGCAGCTCCACTTCGCCACGCATGCGTTGGAGCTCGATTAAACGACATTGGCATCACATGAAGGTGAACCCTTGGTCGAGGCCCAAGCCCTGAAACGCTAGAACTCCCGTGTGCCACACCATCCATGAGGACGATGACCGGGTCTGTCACCCACCACAACCAAGCCGAAAACATCGATGCCTCAAAGCGGAAAGATTCCGAACCTATAACCTCCAGAAGCCCTTCAAACCCTAAACCCTAAACCCTCACTCCAGAACTGCAAGCCTGGACTCTGACCGACAAACCGGGTCCCTAACGAGGTCTTTGGCAGCAGCAGCACGGTCAACACGGTTTGCCAGGTTGGCAATCACCGCCTGGCACTTCAAGTAGGAGGGTGTAACATAGGGGTCTGCGACATGTAACCTAAGGGTTTAGTATATGTCCACAGTGGGCTTCGGGCGGCATACTCTAGAAGCAATATATGTATGTACATACATATATATATATATATGTGTGTGTGTGTGTATGCACATATATGATATATTGTCTGGCTTTAAGAATTTATCAAGACTATATTCGCGGGAAGCTCTCGTAGCACTGATAACTTTCAGGGCTAGGGCGTTGGATTGATGCAGACCCCTGATTAACAACCACCTCTCTTCCCTTAACTAGAACTAGAGTTATGACTAGAATAATTAGGGATCCTAAGATTCAGGTCTTGAAAGGGGGCTGTATTGATACGACGTCTACACCGCAAACTCTAAACCAAACCCCAAAACCCTGAACCCCTAAGACCCTGAAACCCGTAAGACCCTGAAACCCGTAAGCCCTGTTGGAGATCGGATCCAGAGCTTAGGGTTTCTGAATAGGCACAGGCTCCTTCAACCAGGAGACCAGTAGCCTTCCTGACCAGAAGCGCTGCCCTCATGACAGTCTGAAAGGATACCGTGGGTTCCAGGCGGTTGCCTAAACCCTAAACCCTAAGCCCCTATCCCCTAGAATCCTGAAGCTCCTAAAACAAAAGCCATAAACCCACAGCATCTGCTCGGAGTTCACAAACCAAATGAAGGACACACTGGCTTGAACAAAAAGAAGCAGAAAGCATACTGAAGAATGTCGTCGCCGCCCCCCCNCCCCCCGAATGCCCCCTAACCTCCGACGACTCGAGGAGGTCATCCTCGCAGTGGAAAATCTTAAGACTTTGGGTGGTTCAGGGCTCAGGGATTTTCAGGGCTGGGAAATCTTTCAGAATTCTGGAAATTTGGGGTTCTAGGACCTAGGACTTTCAGAGCCTTCGGGGTTCCCGCTTTATAATCGTTTTGGAGAGTCGTGATGATGGGCCCTTTACGATGCGGCTCGTGCCATGACGGACAAGGCTTGTGGGAAAAGGACCAGTGCCCGAGGTGAGTAGGATCCACTGTTCATAGATAAAGCCCGGTTTCGATGCATGCTTCTTGGGGGCTAGCCTACATCACCCTCTCCAACCGAAAACCACGAGGTCCACCCTAAACGCCTGAACCGTAAACCCGAAATCCGATAAAGCCAAAGCCCCAAGCCCTAAACATCCCGAAGCCCTCAAAACAGAAACACCCTAAAGTCTCTCACACTCGTACTCATCCCTATGCTAACCATTATAAGCCCAAAATCGCCCAAATCGCTCCTCGATCTCCATCGCCCTCATCTCCTGCCAGCAGTCAGTCCGAGTCAGCCCACCAAGCTCCGGGCTAAACAAACATGAAGTCGAGACGAAAAGACTACCTCTCACAACAGGCGCATTTAACATGAAGGATCGGGTTGTGGGGTATTGTACCGTACACTCAGGTGTTGTTGTTCTTGTGGTTGTGGTTGTCAAGATTTTCGTCGGCGTCGTCTACTGTTGCTGTTGCTGTTGTTGTAGTTGTTGTTGCTGTAGTTGTAATAGCAGTAGTTGTTGTTGTTGTTGCTGTTGCTGTTGCTGCTGCTGGTGTTGTTGAAGTTGTTGTAGTTGCTGCTGTTGCTGTTGCTGTTGCTGTTGCTGCTGCTGGTGTTGTTGTAGTTGTTGCTGTTGCTGCTGCTGTTGCTGTTGCTGTTGCTGTTGTTGCTGTTGTTGATGATGTTGCTGTTGCTGTTGTTGTGAAGCTGCTGTTGTTGCTGTTGGTGTAGCTTGTGGTCATACTTCCAAAAATGTCAGGGGTGAAGCACAAAGGCCTGGTGCTTCGAGAGCTACTGCAATCCCTCAGCCTTGTTTTGTCATTGGATCCTGCCACAGAATGCCATAAACAGACACTGCAAGCCCAAAGCCCCAAAACCTGGGTCTTGAACCCAGTAGCCAAGTCGCATCATAATTCGACCCTAAACCCTATACGCACAACCTTAGGCACAGTTGAATCAGGCCGAGATACGTCGATGCCCTTCGCCACCTCGAAAAGATCTCGAGTCTCCATGGCATCGCGCAGGTTGTGGACGGTGTCTTCGACACCTAGCTTCAAGCACTTTAGAAGCCTGCGTAACTAGACTACATCATTTTTTGAAGGCGCTTTGTACCATAAATGCAGTAGCGAACCAGAAAGACGATCACTCTTACTCCTTCGTATATCCTTAACAACTTACCGTTATGTCAATGTAGTTCTTAGATTTATTGTAAAGCCAATATGCAAGCTAACTGATACTCTTTCTGCTGCCAGTAATGGCGGTATTGCGATTTTCAGTATGGTCATGACTTTCTGGTGGCAACCTGGGACTGCCTGGTTGGTGGCTTCAACCAGCGGTTTGGAACCCCACCCGACACCTAAACCCAGTCCACTGACTCAGGCCCCCTGGAAGAAATTCTTTGGGGAACACACTCGTATCCACTCCAAACTCAACCCTCCCAAACTCAAAACCCTAAATGAACCCTGAGCCAGTCAACCCCTGAAATCATTGAACCTATGGAAAAAAAGCCCTAAACCCCAGCCAAAACCCCTAAACATGTAAATGCCCAAGCCTCAGCAAATCTTGCAGCATCCCCTTTAGAGTCCTTGCACCATGAAACCCGAAACTCGGCCCTCAACCATCTGGGAGTCTCCGAAAATAGGGTCCCTAATATAGTACCCTAATAGTAGGATCCTGATTATAGCCAAAATAAGGTACCCCTCATTTTCAAACTAAATACCCCTTGTAGTAACCCTACTAGGACCCTTTGTAAGAGCCCTTGAAGCTGTAAAGGAACCCTAAACCACGGTTTAGGGTTTAGGGTTAAACCATCTCAGCTTCTGCAACCGGGTCACGGGATTGCAGATCCGCGGCCTCGGCGATATCGCCCTCCGGAAGCTCTGCTTGCTGCGCCTGCCAACTACTGTAGGGGCCTTAATAATTAGAATAGGGTTTCTTTTCAGGGATCTATATAAGGGTTCCTTCAAGGGTTCTATTAAGGATCAATGTAGGGGCCTTCGCAATTGGAGTAGGGTTTTGGTGTCTGTTATACTATACTATAACTACAATAAGGAACCCCTGCCAACCACGGGTCGGTTTTTGACGCTCGCACTACGGGCCGGTTTTAGGGTTTCGGGTTTAGGGGGTTCAAGGTTGAGGGTTTAAGGGTTTCGGGTTTAGGCCCGTTTAAACGGGCGTCGGAGTTAAAGGGTGTGCGGATGCAGGATCCTTGGAATTCATGGCTGATGCATGGTATGGCAAGGTTGAAGCTTTGTTTTGTCTCCATTGAGTCCCTAGCGGAGGCAGTAGGCTGGAAACAAGAAGGGCGCGCGGTGTAATGTGTAGGGTTCAGTTGGCATAGGTTTTGCCTTGATCTCCAATAACCTACCTTGTTATAGGCCTTAGAAAAGGAAATCAATAATGAGGATCCCGAAAAAGGTCGGTTTTATAGGGTCCAGGTTAGCTTTTGCAACGTAGCAACGCAGGTTGAGGTAGGCCAGTTGTTTCATTACGTGATTATACTGGGACAGCTCAGGGTCCTGATTTTAAGTAGTTTGGGGTTTACCTTAACCCCGAATAACCTACCATTTTGAGGAAATATATAAGGAAATCATAATAAAGAACTCTAAAAAAGTGGGTTATTCAGGGTTAAGGTAGGGCTTCAGGGTTTTCGGGCCTATTGCTGTCTCGTACCTGGCCGGAGGGGTTGATGCTTTCGCAACTCGGACAAGCCGACAAGCCAGACGAGGTCTCACGGTGAGCGTTCGTACTGCAGGAGAAGCTATATTATATATATATATATATATATATTATAAGATAATATATAATATACAATATATAATATAGAATATATACATATATATATATATATACATATATATACGATAATCCAATCACTTCTGCTTTTGAAGCTCTAAGCCAGACAAGCCAGCATCAACAGGGTACCTAGCGCAATTTGACCTATAAGCAATGAACAGTAAATCAAAGGAAATCAAAACACAGGCCAAAGCTGTTTATTGGCTCTTCACCATGCAGGATGTGAGAACAGGCTAGCCTGCTGAGCTCGGAACGACTCCTACTCGGACTCCGTCGCGAGCAGAAAGGTTTCTAAAGAGTTGGTGTGTCTGAGAACGGAAATCAATACGACAGCCACCTGAGCAGGCTTCTGCTTACCTGCTTCGGATGGCTGACGATCCTGCAACCAGGCACGCGTGGTAAAGGGGGGTACACAAAGAGCAAGCAAAACTCTGGGTTGGCTCACTGGGGTGTTGATAGTTACTGCACACTAACTAGCCATTGATCATTGATCTGCGCCTGGAGCAAACACCTTGGTGGTTAAAATGGGTTCGGGCCTTCTTTTCGGGTTAAGACGGCCAGACAGGATCTCCCCTTGACCGGTCGCCACCCTCACAGCCCCAAAATATGCGCTACCAGGCACCTCACATCTCCATGGGACGTGGTGCAGGCTTGACGCCCCAAATCACGTCGGCATACTCCGAGATAGTTCGATCAGTGGAGAACTTCGCCATGGAGGAGGCCGCCTGGATGCTGAGCTTGCACCACTTGGCTTTGTCCGCGTAGGTTGCGTCCACTTTTGCCTGAGCATCCACGAAGGAAGGAAAGTCATGGACAACCAGGTACCTGTCACCATCCCAGGTGCCTGCACCGTGCGTGTTGCAGAGCTTGTCAACCAGCGAGCAAAACTCGGCATGCGCCTCCGGCTCACCCTTGGAGAACTCACCATTGCGAATTGCCTGGAAAACGGCTTGCAGTCGGCTGTCGATCGGATAATGACCCTCCTTCGCCTTTGCTGCAATGCCGGCAACCTCGTGCTCCAAACAGCCAAAGATGAACATGGTGTCTTCACCACACTCCTCGCGAATCTCAATGTTGGCACCATCCATGGTACCAACAATCAGGCCACCGTTCATGACAAACTTCATGTTGGAGGTTCCACTTGCCTCCGTGCCTGCAGTAGAAATGTGCTCTGAGATGTCCGAAGCTGGGATCAGGACTTCGGCTGCAGACACACGGTAATTTGGCACAAAAGCAAGCTTCAGCAGCTTGCCAGTGTCTGGATCGTTGTTGATGACCTTGCCAACGTTGTTGATCAGCTTGATGATGAGCTTTGCATTCACATAGGCGGATGCTGCCTTGCCACCGATCAGAACCACACGCTTCTGCACCTTCTCACGCTCAGAAGGCGACATCTTCTTCAGCTGCTGGTAACGGTGGATAACATAAAGACAGTTCATAAACTGCCGCTTGTACTCGTGGATGCGCTTGATTTGGATGTCGATAAGTGCATCCTGGTCGATGTCCAAGTCCAGCGTCTCCTTCAGGAAGCTTGCAAGCTTCTTCTTGGCGGTCTTCTTCATCTCCATCCACTCGGAGTGCAGCTTCGGATCCTCCTTGAACTTCAGCATGCCCTTCAGCTTCGTCATGTCCGTCAGCCACTCGTGGGAGCCAAGATACTTGGTGAAGATGGCGCTCAAGGCGGGGTTGGCACAGTGCACCCAACGGCGGGGCGTCACACCGTTGGTCATGTTCACGATCTTGTCCGGGACGCCGGTATCGCAGCAGTACTTGTAGAAGTCAGGGAAGGTCTCCTTCTTAATGATCTCTGTGTGAAGCGCGGCGACGCCATTCACCTTGTTGGACCCCATGATGGCGAGGTTGCCCATGCGGATCTTCTTGACATCGCCCTCTTCAAAAATGCTCAAAGCCGCGATGATGGGCCCGTCGCCGTACTTCTTCACAAGACCATTAATCCATCGGAGGTTCAGCTCGCCAATGATCTGGACATGACGGGGCAGCATGCGGGTCATCATCTCGACTGGCCACTTCTCCAGCGCCTCGGGCATCACGGTGTGGTTGGTGTAGTTCAGGCACTTCGTGGTCAGATCCCAAGCCTCATCCCAAGGCACATGCATCACATCAACCAACAAGCGCATGAACTCCGCCACAGCAATGGTCGGGTGAGTGTCATTCATCTGCACTGCCACCTTCTCCGGCAGTTCCGACCACTTGTAGTTGGGACGCTTGATGAACTCACGCAGCAAATCCTGCAGCGAAGCACTTACGAAGAAGTACTGCTGCCTCAAGCGGAGCTCCCTGCCCTCGTAGCTCGCGTCATTCGGGTAAAGGACAGCAGACAGGTCCTCTGCCTTTCGGCGTGCCTCCACGGCATCGGTGAAGTTCGCCGCGCTGTACTGGTCCAGATCGAACTCCTTCGAAGCGCAAGCGCGCCACAATCGGAGATTGTTGGTGTTGTAGGTGTCGAATCCAGGAATGGGATTGTCGTATGCCATGGCCTGGACGATGTCGCCACCAACCCAGTTCAAGCACCACTCACCGTTGGCATTAAGGCCCTCCTGAACTTCGCCATAAAGCCGCACTGGGTAGGTGATGTCCGGCCGAGGAATCTCGAAGGGGCAGCCATCCCCGATCCAGAAGTCGGGCATCTCGACCTGACGGCCATTCTGGATGTCCTGCTTGAACATGCCATAGCTGTATCGGATGCCATAACCCCAGCAAGGCAGCGACAAAGTTGCCATGGAGTCGAGGAAGCATGCGGCAAGACGGCCCAAGCCACCGTTGCCCAGCGCTGGGTCCACCTCCTCGTGGAAAAGGTCCTCCAGCTGCATGCCGAGTGCGTGAAAGGCTTCCTTGAAGGGCTGCTCCAGATCGAGGTTCGCAATCGCATTCTGCATGTGTCTTCCGATCAGGTATTCGGCAGACAGGTAGTATCCTGGGCTCTTGCTAAGGGATTTGTTTTAAGTTACCATAATCATGGTAACTTAGACTAAACTCAAAAACAAGAGCCGAGTATCCCCTCTTCACATCCATCTTCCTGTAGTAGGCATTGGTATCGTTCAAAGACTCCAAGAGTCGATCCCGGAGCACCAAACCAGCTGCTCGGTAGGCATCCTGCATGGTGAACGGTTTAGGATTTATAGGGTTTATAGGGTTTAGGATTTGAGATTTAGGGTTTACTGGGTTTTGGGTTGAGGGTGTCGGCATCCTGCATGGTGAAGTTGAAGCGCGTGCAGGCCAAGGAGTACTCCAAATGCCTCGCGAAAGACTTCTGGATGGACTCTGGATCGTTCGGCTCGTACGTCTCCATCAGCTTCCAAAGCTTCTCCTCGGCTGGCCCCCTCGAAGCCTCTGAAAAGATTCGCATAAAAAAGATCCTCTTCCGCCCAATAAGTTCATAAGGGAAAAGGAAATATACCAAAGGCCTACCTAGTCTCCATCTTTAATAACACCGTCTTCAGTCCAATAAGGAAAGAGGAAAATGTCCTAAAAGCCTACCTAGTCTCCATCTTTTCCTTCTGGTCCGGATTCTCGTCTGCACCGTCCATGGGCCGCTTGATCTGGTCCAGCAGCGAGAAGGAGGACTTGCCTGGGTTCTTGTGAAGGGATTTTCTTTGGGCTACCACAATACGGAAACCATATTATTACTATAGATCCCTATTCTGGTAACTTAAATTAAACTCCTTAACAAGAACCCAGTTGCGCTTCATGTCAATGCCATGTTGGTTGGGATCCCACACACCGGCCGTGGTCATGATCGCAGGGAGCGGAGATAGGGAAAACGGGCGAGGACAATGCACCAAAATTTGCTTGGGCCAAACTGGCTATGGCTCTCTGGCTTGCCGTTTCCGACTTCTTCCCGGATCTAGTATAGAGGCCTGAATAATTTGAATGGGCTTTTCGGGGAGATTATGCCATAACTATGATAAGGAACTCCCAAAACTAGTATCGGTGATCAAGCCTCGACATTAGGGCTTGCTGGTGCAACCTCGGGGTCTCGCCAGCTTGGCGTTATAAAGCGGTTTCTGCGCATATCAGTATCGCCGCCTCCAGTCATCTCCTATCGACTTAAACTGGGTTCTTGTTGAGGAATTGGAATAAATTAGTAAACAATAGGGCTTCCTTATTATGGTAACTTAAAATAAATCCCTTAACAAGAACCCGGTAAGCGCTATACCGGCACTACCAAGCTGTCATACGAAGCCCACACCCTTGCTTGCTTCCTTCCTTCCTTGCCCCTTTCCCTGGTTTCGTCTCTGTTTTGGCTTCATCGGACACCTGTACGCCTGCATGCGCGGAACCACATTTTGTGTCAACCCCGAAGAGCGCCAAAGCCAAAGCTCACGAGTATGAAGGACTACGATTTGTGGATGAAGGGAACACAGGCCTGCAGGACGATGGGCCAGAGAGATCCATTTCGTCAGGGGAAGATTGGCGTCGGACCACAGTTGTGGAATAAAGCAAAGGGAATTCGGATATACGAAACGATGACGACCGTTTCAAAAAGCCCCAAGAGCCTTCAGCAATGCACGCTGCAGCGATGCCAGCCGCAAAGGCGGCACGACAGCTGCATTCAACACCTCCCGGATCAGTAGGGTATTTTTGGGGTACATTCTGGTATCGTTTGATTGTACTTGGGAACCCAAAGAAATTGGCTGGCGATGTTGGCGTGGTATTTGACGGTTGAAGTGTTTGGGTTTGTGATTTAGGGCCTTCGGCCAGGTTGGAGATGTCAGAGAGAGATCTCAAGGCCTTCGGCCTACACTTCGTGCTCCTGTTTCTGTTTAACGGCTCCGTGTCGAACTGATGGGCGTCGATAACGGAGATGACACAGTCTACTGCCCGAAGAAACTGGTTTAGGGCATGCAGCGGCGTCTTCGGGCTTCAAGCAATTTGGGGGGGCTCTGGAATCCGAGAAGAAAGAGCTACACTTTGGCTCCAAGTTTTCCACTTCGGGTTGCTGTAGCGTCTGCCAATGACTTTACAAGGACGCAGAAAGCCCCGCAACCCGTTGGCAAGGAATCTACCGTGACTGATCTCGGCTGGAACCTTCGGTGTTGGACTGATAGGAGTCGTTTTCCAGCCCGTCGACGCCAGCATGCTCCAGAAGACTAGACTTCTACTTCTCCCACCGGCTCTCCTCTAAACCCTAAACCTTAAACCCTCAACCCCTAAACCCTAAGCCCTAGACCACTAAACCACTAAACCACTAAACCCTAAATCCTAAGCCTAAACCCCTAAACCCCCTAATCCCCTAAACCACTAGACCCCTAAACCCTGTAAACTCTAAACCCTACACCCCCTAACGTCGAAAGAGCTCTAGATCCGGCCCGCACGGCGGCCGAAAAAGCAGCGTTGCGTTGAAAGCGCTTCGCCTGGGACCTCAAGAAGCGGGTACTATAGGGGCCTCAATAATTAGAATAGGGCTTTGAGGCTTGTTATACTGTAATGATAACAAAGGAACCCCCAAAATAGTATTGGTAATTGTTTAGGCCCCTATAGTAGGCGTCTTAGGACCGGCGGGTGGCCTTGCTGCCCATTGCTTACGGTCGGGATTTTGGTTTAGGACGTGGGGTTGAAAATGCCTCTGCATGGTTCTCGAAGTCAGCAGCTTGTCCATGGCTCTTCCCCGCAGCGCATCATCTGTTATTGAAAATACTTTTGTCATATACGACCTGAACACAAACCCTAAATCCTATCTATATTTTTGGCTCCCGCATGCACGCTATCTATCTATGTATATATATGTATATATATATATATATAAGCCCTGCGCGCCCTGTTTTTACACCTGGACTTGACTTGATGAATGCCAGCGCCCTACAAACCCTACACCCTAAACCCTAAACCCCTAAACCCTAAACCCTAAACCCCTAAACCCCTAAACCCTAAACCCTAAACCCAAACCCTACACCCTAAACTTTGAAAGCTCGAGGCCCTTTATAACCTCTTACGATCGGCGAGCAAGGCTCCAAACCTCAGACTTTCCAGGATTCCACTGGTTTAGGGTTTAGGGTGTTAGGGTTTAGGGTTTTAGGGTTTAGGGTTTAGGGTTTAGGGTTTAGGGTGACCAACCCAGCTTTAGGAACGAAAAAGCAGAGTTCGGGACGTGGGAGTTGGGCTCCGGGTTTGGGTTTCGGAACGAATCAGCTGAAGACTCAGGATATCATATGGGATCATACAGCTGATCAATATATACGGCGTGAACAATTAGACTCGGGTTTTAGGCATACTTTGCAATAACGAGCTATACCGCGAAGGCAATTATCTCGGCCTCTCGTTCATAGCAGGCTTCATCATAAGCTCTCTTAACCCTAAACCCTAAACCTCTAAGATGACAATCCGCCGAACATTCTTGACAGGGCAAGAAGGCCAAACTTAAAGGCTGTGGGTGTATAGTTGCGAACTCAGCTAGGCTAGGAATGAGCTAAGTTACCTTAAGGCCATGTACCCAAATTGTATATACTTTGCCCGCAATGTATCTATATAGGGACTACTTTAAAACCAAAGTATATAGTATTTGGGCACATGAACAACCCCTTATAAGGTTTGATTTGGACAATCCAAACTCGTGCAAGCGGCTTCAAGTTGAACACGGACATGTTCTTCTGCTTCAGCTCATCCATCCAGCCTGACGGCATCCGATATGCAGTAGGGGCCTTAATAGTTGCAATGGGGTCTTGGGGTAGACCATTGCCGTAGTATGATTTTGGGGACTATAAAGGAAGGCAAGAATTGGGTCGCGCTTCGTGCTTTCTTGGGCAGAAAAACTCGCAGTGCGTCTGCCAAAGCCTCCACACGCCACGAGCACATACACATACACACGTGCGCGCGCACACACACACACATGCACCCCTCACCTGAATACAGGCATAACTCAACATGCATCATCACTACACAAGCCATATACGGTTGATCGACATGGCCCTGAACCCAGATAGTCGAAGGTTTGGTGCAGTGTTCGGACTACATCTTCGGAGTTTTCTATCAATAACTGCCTAGCCCATGTCGTGAGCCCAACACGCCGCTCCAGTGCCAAGCTTACATACACACAAGCGCCTGTATGAACAAACCGTCTACTGAGCAGGATTTAAGGTTATGCCAGGGGAATTAAGAAGCGTTTGCCCCGACATATGTGCATGTCCAGATTGTGGCGACTGGCGAACATGTCCGGGTGTTCAGCTTGAAGGCCATGCACTCTAGGTAATGATTTACGTAAGCCCTTGCCCCACGTCGAGCCTTCGATGAGCTCATCTGCCAGCTGTAGCTCGTGACAATCTTGGATTGCCTCGCAGCAGCTAACCCTTAAACTCTAAATTGTTTGCGTCTTCGGAAATTGGGTGTGCCTTTATCTTCCTGGTGCACCAAAACTATGTCTGCTTGTGGATCCAAATCCCTAGACCCTACTATACCCTAGACCCTAAATCCTAATCCCTAAACCCCACTATACACTTGGAAACGAGGTTGAAGAGCGGCCCAGCTAAACCCTAAACCCAAACCGGAAACCGGAGCCCCCCAGACCGGCCATCGCAGAAAAAGCAGACTTTTTGTGCCTTCAGAAGCATATTATAGGGATCCTTTAAGGGTTCCTTTAAAAGTGTTCTATAAGGGTTACTATAAGGATTCTAGATAAGGACCTTATAATAATTAGAATAGGGTTTTGGGGACCATTATACTATAGTTAGAACAAGGAACCCCCAAAATAGTATTGGTACTTATTTAGACCCCTATATTAGGGGTTCCCAATAATCCTTATCATAAGGATCTTACTACTCAGGATTCTACCCTAAACCTAAACCGTCCACATATTTAATATGAGGGTTTCTTCCGGAGTAAGGTCTTTCTAGGACTGCTCCACGCAGCATCGGAGATAGAAGATGCAACCGTCAAACCCCAAGGAGCAACACCCGGATGAAACACTATGGTTCAGACTAGAGGGTTTGATCAAAGGTTCAGGGCTTGACGTGTTAGGGTTTCAGGGTGCGCCGTTAAGCACCTGGCCTCACGCAACGCATCTTTGTCGTTACTTCGCGAGGCTTGCCTGGGCTGGAAGCTGTTTTACAGGAGCCACAATACAATTGAACACCCTAAACATGAAACCCTAAGCCGACCCGAAATAGTTCAATAGCCAAACTTTATAGACCGACGAATGCGATAACCGAGAGCAAGACAGGGTTCAGGGTACTAGGGTGTAGGGTCATAAACTCAGATACACGCATCTAGCGTACATATACATGCTTGTTTACATACACATCTGTATGTGTACGTATACATGAACATGTATATGGCCCACCCACTTCGGTGCCTAGACATGTGCCCTAAGATATATCTATACTTGTGTATTCCTTGACTTACCTGTTGGTTCATGTTTATCTGTTTTGTGTATCTGTACTCATACTGTAGACACGGTACAAAGCGCAGTCGAGCAAGAAAAGCCTTCTGATTCGGATTGCATGTCGTTATAATGCCTTGAAGCCGTATGAACCCCACCGAATGCTGCTGAACTTGAGAATTTCTGATCTCTCGACATACCCTTACAACCAATTGGGCCGTATAGCATTACAATGGGGGTTTTGGTGAGTGTGTATCTGTATGGGGCTCCTTTCGAAACTTGGACAAACGGGTTTCATGGTAGAAATAGGGGGGGGGCAATTTGCATCATATCAGGAAGCCTATCGTAACAAGGGATGACCCCTGACTTAGGGATTTTAGAAGATCTCATGGACCGATAGCAGCCCCGTGACTGGCCGGACTCCAGCACGCGACTGCCGGCATCAACTTTGTCCTGATTCATGTGGGCAGGCCTAGCTGCTTAGCTAGACCCTCAAGCATCGAGAGTTTCTGTAGGTTGTATTTTGCTTACCTTGCTTGCTTCTCAAACGATCCCTAATGAATCATGAATTCGGCTGGCCAAGAATACGAACTTAATTGGACGGAGGTTCACTGTACTATTGAAGAAAGGGTTGAGGGTGGGCGTGATGAAGCTCATAATGTAGGGGCCTTCAATACTATCACTACTTACTCGGCGTCTATATTCATATCTGTACGCTGCTGCCACGCAAGGCTTTTGGGAATGGGTTCGTGTGGATTTAAGGTCCGACGAGCCAAATAACCTCAAGCTCGGCGACTTGCGGCAGAAACCCTACATGCAACTGTTGTAAAGTCCAATTAGGATGGTAGCGTTAGGGGTTTGTCTTTTCGTTGTTGATTGATGCGCCAATCTCTGCCTTTTTGTTGAAACCTGTCTGCGGTTCTCCAAACATACGAGGTGCACCATCTTGCCCTGAAACATCCTGAAACCACATAGAAGCCTGTCAAAGAATGCAGCTCTAGAGCCGTTTGCACTAAACCTGACACTCGGAGCTGTGTCTTAGGGTATAAGTGCATGTTTTAGTGTCGGGCCTGTAAAGGAATATATTATGCCGTTATGTCTTGAGATTCCTTTATATAGCCCTTGACTCTCAACCCTGCAGCCCAACTCCTAAACCCTAAGCCTAAACCCTAGCCCCCAACCCCAAACCTAAACCCCAAACCCTAAACCCCCAAACCCTAACCCCAAACCTAAACCCCAAACCCTATAAACCCCAAAACCCTAAACCCCTAAACCCTAAACCCCCAAACTCTTAAAGCTCGAAGTCGACAGTCCAAGGAGCCGCCAGTCCCTCCAAAGCATCCCAGCGCTCAAGTCCCCATGCTGCTGCTTCCTGCTTTAGGGTTAGGGGTTTAGGGTTTCGACTCGCACTCTCGCACAAGGCAGGCACGGCTGTTCAGGTTTAGGGTTTAGGGTTTCGGGGCTCACACTAGGTTTAGGGTTTAGGGTTTGGGGGAGCAGCGAAAGTTTCGCGTTTGGGTTTCGACTCGCACACTTGCACGAGAAGGCACGGATACGGGCAACAGGTCCAACTACGAGCCTACCACAATGACACGAAAGTTGAGGGTTAGGTTTTAGTTTTCGGATTTGCAACATTTAGGGCTTACGATCCCACAACAGATACCCGTCGATCTATTCGAGCTCTTCCGGGTCTTCCTTAAAACGGAATATGGGTCTCGATCTTGCGATGCTGAAGTTATTTGGCATCAAGATGATCGTGATCAGGCTCATCAACATCCTGCGTCATCTCGTCATCGGTTTAGGCTGTCAGCGTTTTGCGGTTAGAGAGTATTCTCACTTTCAAGTCAGAGTCTCTAGGGCAGAGGTATGTCCATCTGCATGTGCGCGTAATATCGGAGCCGTCAAAAGGTACTGCTGGGGCACACAGGAGGTCAGCCCAAAAAACTACATCCAGGATCAACCCAGAAAACTCTGAACCCTAAAACCGTAAACCCGAAAGCCCCAAAGCATCCTCAACCCCCAAAGCATCTTAACCCCCTCAAACTCAGGGAGCGAATCGGCAGCAGGCTGCCTTCATCACAGCCTGGCCTTCGTGGACGCTCCAATCGTGCCTCAGGGGGACTGGGATGTGAGAGATCTTTGGGCCGCTCCCACTATGGCAGCTGCAAGCAATTTGCAGCCCCAATGTAGGTAAACACTTGTAGTGATATCAACTGAAATATGTGCATACATATATAACTAACACACCGACACGCACACAGAGAGTGAACTGTAGCATCCTCACTACCAGAGCATCACAAAAGGGTTCTCAATTTCAAGAGCTCGCCGACCTATATGCATTACCCATAGGCCCCAAAGTAGTTCCTTTTTTGGGGTTCATATTTAGAATCCTATAAGGGAATCCCAAAAAGGAACTACTATGGGGCCTATGGGTAAGCCCCAGTTCAAGGGGTGGCTGACCGACTCTTGAGTGCAGGCTTGAGCTAGTTTAAAAGGCTTTTGCTTTTTTATCGCTGGATCCAGGGCCATGCTTTGCCCTCTCCCTGATTCTCTCTCTCTCTCTCCCTCTCCCTCCCTGTCTCTCTCTCTCTCTCTCTCTCTCTTTCTCTCGCTCTCTTTGTCTCGCACGCGCTTAGTGCGACAGCAAAGGCATCACTGTGTCTTGATGTTTGCATACGAACGTGGTTTGAGGTGTATGGCCTTGATCTGACGTCTGTCCTGTGCTTTTGTTTGTCACAAAGACTCTGTCAGGGGCAGTAGGGGTTTTGGGGCTTAGGTTTAGTTCAGGGCTTAGGTTTAGGACAATGCAACTCCAATTAAACACCATACTCGCTCTCCCACGTCGTCCAGTGTCCCCAAAGAACAAAATGCTACCTGCTAACCCTTATCACTTAAGAGTTTATTGGGATGACAGTACGTTCAACAGGTTAAAAGGTTAGTCCAAGGGCCTTCGTGATTGCAAGCAGCTTTCTGGACATATTGTGCTATCACTAACTATATGGGAACTAGCAACAAGGGATACCATTTGTAATTTCTTCCGTTTGAAATTTCTTCCGACCTCCATATGACTCACTTCCAGCACGGTGACCAAATCCCTAATCCCGAAAGCCCAAAAACCCTCAAACCCTGAAGCCCCTAAGCCCAGTTATCCTAAAATAATGAAAGGTTAGCCTGTGCGGCCTTTCTCGGGATAACCCATAAAACCCTAAACCCAAACCCTAAGCCCCTAAAGTCCTCATCTGGAGATCCTAAACCCTGAACCCCTACATCCAAAATGGTTCAAGGTTACCTATTCTACTACTAAGAACCGTTCTGGAAGCCCTTATACTACACCTTTCGATACCCCAAAAAGGTTAAAGATTACCTACTCTACTACTCGGCTCATGCGCAGCGAAGTCGCGAGCGGAGCTCCAGAACTCTCCGCACAATATCTGCAGATGAGCTTTTAGGGTTTAGGTTTTAGGGTTTATTTGCTTCCTACTTCGCAAGGACGAGCCTGCTTTCAGCGTTGAATCGAAAGGGTGCAGGGTTTAGGGGTTTGACATCTGCTGATGAGAAGTTTAGTAGAGGTTTGGGGTTTGAAGGGTTTAGGGGCTTGGAGACCTTGCTAAACAACAAAAGTCACCTAGCAAATAATGAAGCTCCTCATGCCGGGTTGATGCAGTAATTACACGGCATGAAAACAACTGCACTCCAAAAGCTCCAAAATCCCAGACGTGCGGCAGTCAAGGGGGATTGGTGCGAATCCTAAACCGAAAAGCCAGAAAGCTTGGTCTCGTGTTTGGGTCAGCCTGGGGACGAAGCGGGGACCCTCTGACACCGTGAGTTTTTGTTGCTGAGTTCCCTGTTAATTTCGCAGCATAACCCATACCTTCAAAGGATGTTTGCTTGCAAAGTCCTTCTTCCTTCGGTGTTCTCGTTCCGCGGCATTTTCCTGACAGGATCTATTCCGCGTCGCGTGATTGGGGAACTCCAACTTGCAAAATCCTGTAAGTCCTGCAAAGCGCTCAGCCCCAAGCCCAAGCCTAAAACGCCTTCAACCAAAAGCCCTGCACCCTAACCCGATTCTTCTTCTTCGGAAGATTTCAGCCCTAAGCGCTAAATTCTAAATGCTATGGCCTAAGCCCCTCGACTCCAAAGGCTAAAGCCTCGAAGGCAAACATTGAGGAGGTGGTTTAGGGTTTATAGGGTCCTGAAACTATGATAGGAGCCTGAAAACACTGGTAATATTAGTCCTAGAAGCGTTTGGATTCCAAGAGAAGTATAGTATTTTGAGTATACTGTTCCCCAAAACCCTGCGCGATTGCACACCCCGTCTTGATCGATCAGGGAGCTCGATTCAGGATCTGTATCAGCTTTCCTTGTGTTGCAGAAACTCCCATATGAACGGCAAGATACTGGGCAGCACATTCAGGAAGCGCATCCTCAGATTGCTGCAATTCCTGAGCCAGCAGGCTCTGTGGCTGACGAGGAGGACTAGCAAAACCGGAACTTATGTGGGCTTAAGCTGCTGCAGAGGGTGTCCAGTTCAAGTGAGTATCTCGCTGATTGCTGCTATCTTAGTCTCAGCCAGTCGTCCTTCTGCCCCTGAAAGTACCGAATATCAAGAAGTTATCTTGCCACACGGTCACGGAAACCCTGAACTCTAAACCCTAAGCACTGCAATAGCCTTAAACCCATAAACCGATAAACCCTATAACCGCTGTAATCCCTGTAATCCCTATACTCCCTATAACTCCCATATTTCCTATAACCCCTATACTCCCTACAACCCCTCTAATCCCTTTGTGCTCTGAAACCGTATTTAATTAGGGTTCAATTTAATCTCACTCTCTCTCTCTCTTCATGTTCTTCTTGTCTTATATCTTTTCTGTTGTCCCACCGCTCGTCATACCCCCGACTCCCACCCTGAACACACTCCCACCCTCTCTCTCTCTCTCTGTCCCTCCCTCCCTGTCTCTCCCTGTCTCTGGACTAGCAATGGCAGGGGCTTACGGGGTCTATTGCTTTTCTAGGGAGACCGATGGCTTTATTCAGGGATCTAGTCTCCACCTTTTTCAAAAAGGATTCAAGACCAAATCTTCCAAAAGCTGTTGACAAGTTGTTGACGGATTGATAAGATTTCTTTGGGGTTCTAAAACGTTCTAGGGGTGCCTCTAGGGCTTTACAAAGCTTCCCAAGGCTTTCCTCTTACTTGCGAAGCCGAGGCCGTGGCGGCCACTGGAGCGAACTCAACTTCGAGTGTCCCAGAAAAATCCTGGGTTTTGGGGGGGTTCCCTGAAGCCTATTGGGGTTAGAGTTTCCTAGGGTTTTAGGGGTTTATAAGGCTCAGGGTTCCCTGTGTGCACAAAGCCTACACCCTAGGAGGGTTTAGAGTTTAGAGTTTCCTAGTGTTTCGACACTTGGTACACTTCTCGGTTTTTGCCGGTCATCCTTGCGCAGGGGCCATGCTCATCTTCTCTGTATCGTCCCAATTTTCTCGGATGATCCTAGTGTTTAGGGTTTGGGGCTTGGGGGTTCCAGGGTTAAGGGCTCTAGGATTTCACTTCTTAAGGTTTCTACCGCTGAGGGATTGGGCTCCGACCATTAAGCAAATTCATGCTGCTGGAAGTTAAGATTCGGCTTTCGGCTTTAGGCGTTGGTTACAGAATACCAGCCGTTTCACTGTTTTCCAGAAGAGGGCGCGGCATCTCAGAATCGTGGCTTGCATGATTGCACCGGATTCTTGTTAAAGTTGTTGGGGTTTGATGATGAAGAACAAACATTGTAGTGTTGGCTTAGTCTCAACCGTCAACGGCAGCATCACGGACACCGAGAGCATGCGATGTCAGTGCCGCCCAACCATCTCCGTAACCATCTCGGTCGCCATGAGGCTTGTTGCTGCCATCACCTTCCCCACCACAGCCACCACCATCATGTGATCTGGACCGTGGTAGTTTGTTTTGGTGGTGCTCCTGTTGGTGGTGGGTGTGGTGGTGCTTCTTGCGGGAAGGCCCTGCGCGTGCTGTACGTACCTGCCCCTGCTCCCGCATGAGGGTTTCAAACTAACTTCTAAACCCTAAACCCCTAAACCCTTAACCTTCAACCCCTAATTGAACCCTAAACCGAAAACTCTTAATTAGGACTTCGGGGTGAACAGAGTGACCCAGGCCGAGACGCATGGCTTTCACAACTAAAGACGGCTTTTCGGACCCCGCTGGAAAATATTTGTTCTAAGAATAAGCACGACCGCTAGCCATCACCAAAGCAATTCTGAGAATAAGGCCTTAGAAGTTTCGGGCATAGGATTTTTTTGACGCGCATTTAAGGCTTAGGCGTTCAGGGCTTCGGGTTTAGGATTTAAAAAGGGACTATAATAGCGGAGTCTAGCATGTGTGGTTCACTTCAACGTCTGTAGTGTTCCAACCCGTAGCCACACCCCGAATCCCGAATCTAAGAAGACTCTGAATCATAGTGTTGTGTTCGAGTAAAACTGTTGAGCGCCTGTCTAGACATGAGCTAAAGCCAGTCTCTATCGAAGTCGGCTCATGACCATAGCATCTTGATATTATGATCGCCGATGCAGTGAGCCTTGCTATCCTAGATCGATTTAGCTTAGGCTTTTCAAGCCCCTCCGGAGTATTGTAACGTCTTCAAGACTAAACTCGAACGCCCATGCCTCATCTTCGCATCACAAGCCTCGATTACTACCTTCGTTCATGTATCTATGTTTCCTAACTCGAAGCCCAGCACCCTCAAAACCCCAACACCAATCGGCACCAGGCGGCACGCAGCTCTGACTGTTGTCCACACCTGCGCAGCAAAGAAGAGACAGCCACACACTTGTACCCCTACAGCCAAAACCATCACGCTGTCCGTAGGCCTTGAGGGACTGATGCTACTCAGCTACTCGGCTTACCAGCACCAGCATCACCATGACAATTGTCATCATTCCCGTCATCATGTCACGACAGTGCTCAAACCAGTGCTACTGCAAAGTTCGTTACCGTGACTACCACATGGGATCACAAAACATATCTCATTGTTGCGAAGTTCGCCGATTCGCTAAAGTGATTACCACATGGGATCAAAAACATATATCATTTTCTCACATGTATGATCATATGTATGTATGTACGTATGTATGTATGTATGCAGGCATGTATGCGTACACAACCATGCATATACACATAATTCACGTCAAATCTCGAATATACGACATCGTAAGCTTGTATCATATACCACGTATGGTAAACCATGCGCCAAAGCACACATGTCAAACAATATCACATCACGTCATAACGAAGCATGTCAGGCCATGGCATGGTTTCATGTCACGGCATGGCATACCACAGCATACCAATCATACCACATCACGGCGGGCAAGGAAGTAGCAATAGTTGGTAGCAGAAGCACAACGAGTACGGCCATCGTGCTCATTGATGGATGGCTTCGTTCATCATCGAAAACATCACGTTGCACTACGTGGGCAGCACGAAAGCCATTTGGCATGAGCATGAACTGCAACATCCTAGATCCTACGCCCCTAACTCCCAACCCATCATCCTTAAATTATAAGCGGACTGAGCGATAGAAAACCCTAACTGATGAGCACCTAAACCCAATGCTCTGCAAGCCTTAGAACCGTGCAACATATGAACCACGAGTCGGATGCACCAAACCCCAAACCCATAGACCTGCGGTTTAGGGTTTACAGGCTTTAGGGGATCCCTCCCATCCCGAACCTCAGCCCAGGCCAATAAACCTTAAGACCCACAACCTAAGCTTCTAAACCCCCAGACCACGACAAACCCTTGTGAACACCCTAGCAAAACTTGAAGCAGCTTTTCAACGCACCGGAAAATCCCCAATAATAGCCAAGATATCCCTAAACCTTCACGACGCCGCATCCTAATGAAAGCCCAAACCTAAACCCAACCCAACAAACTCAACAAATGTGCAAATCAGCCAAGAAACCATCCGGCATGAGCAGGTAAACCTCGCAGGCGCCCAGCCGGCGCGGCGCCTTCCCAAGCACTTTGTTTATCTATGTCGAAGTGTCCGTTTTGTGCTTTCGGCTCACATTTTTGTGTTCTGCGGCATTTTTAAATTTTCTGGATTCTGGTTTGGACTCCGAAGTTTCGACGGAGTTCAAGGTTTGTACGCTGGTTGAGCTGAAGGGGCTGTATGAAGAGCCTCCAACTTTTTTTGGGGGGGTGCTCGAAGCGTTCCGAGTTGAAAGTTGGAGGCTCCAGGCTTCAGGGCGCAGGGAGTTCAACCATTTTTTCAGCTTAATCTCTAGCCAAACTTATGAAACCCAAGACAAACTTCAAGGACTTCGACTTTAGCACTGCAGGATTCGCTCTTAAACCCTCGAACTTGGGCTCTACACCCAAGCCCCACTTTGGGGATAGACTCTTAGCTTGCCCGTGGAGCCAGCGCAGGGTTCTTGTGGAGCTACCCCGGCAGAGCTGCGTTGATGACCTTCGCCAAACATGCCTGCACCACTTTTGAATACCTCCTGAGCTTCTTGCATTCTTTACAAGCGCCGCGCAGGAGCTGGCCTTGCTGAGGCTGCTGTAGTGGCGACTGCAATGCCTCAGGAACTCCCACTGTGCCCGATACCCCTTAACCGTAACCTAAACCCCAAAAGCTCCAAACCCTAACTAAACCCCACCTTCACCCTGAAGAACCTACCTTTTTTGGGTTCCTTATTATGATTTCCTTATATAAGTCCTTAAAAAGGTAGGTTCTTCAGGGTTAAGGCATACCCTAAACCCTTTTAACAAAGAGATCCTCAAACCAAAGGATCCTATAGTTTAAGGGAACTTTTCGAGCCTGAAAAACATGCTGCATAAGGCCACTCTCCCTAAACCTTAAACACGAAACCCTAAATCTTAAACCCCGAAGCCTAGCTGAATTCTGCCATTTTGAGCCATGACTTATTACGGCCTTCTTGGGCTCTCAGCAACCGTTTGCATCGAGAGTCCTGCATCCTTAAAAGCCTGGATTAAGGCTCTGAGCTGCACGGGTTGCTTGTATCGATGGTCCTTCAATGGGATTGCTGATGATCTTCTCGTGCCTTCAAGAGTCAAGACATTCCCTGAGGTGATCATCATAGTGAAATTCAAACACACACACATATATATACATAAAAAAATAAATAAATATATATATATATATTGAAAATAGGACAGAGCTACTGGCTGCCAGATGGTCGCCTAGAGTTTGAGGGTAAGGGTGACCCTTTGACTGGTGACTACTATGATTTGTTACTGGCCACCTTCCTTTCCAACTGCTCCCCGCTATACAGGTTGCTCGTTCCTTTGCATGCGAAAGCTTGTACGTGTAATTCCGGTTGTGGTTTACGGTCTTATGTTCTTACATGTTTGATCGCCGTTTGGTTGTTTCTGCATGTCCAATCCTTGCATCTTTCCAAGGTGTGTCATCTTGAATTGAGAAAGCTTTAGAATTGAGCGGAATTTTGCTGCCTTCATGATTGGACCAGAGTGTTCGGGCGACATTATAGCATATGAAATCGTATAAAAAGGAACCGAGTGCCAACCTGCACCTTGACACTTCTGCTAGGTTTTTGAGGGTGCATAGGTGTGTATCCCCGGAGGAACATGCCGAGCTGAAATATGTGTCTGAGAAATCTGAACTGATCTTTCAGAAATCTGGTCCGCGGCGATACGGGAGTCGGATATTTCCCGCAAAGACCAAAAGTGTAGGAATCGTTACTCCAAAACTCTGAACAACTGTGCAGCCAACCCCAATTAGAAGTCTTTTTGCCCACAACATCACGGAAACTGCCGAAAGGAGAGCACTTACACTTGGACTTGATGGACGCCAGCATTTTCTTGCGCATGAACTTGATGGAAGCGAACACCTAAACCCTAAACCCTCTGCCGAGCGTCATCTGCTCCATAGCCATGAAAGAGAACTCACGACTTACCAAGTCCGCGATCTCGGTGCCGGGCTCAGTGTCTAGGGGTTAGGGTTTAGGGGGTACGGTTTGGCGCTTAGGGTTCAAGGCTACAGGCGATGTGAAGTATCGTAGCAAAGCGGTGGACGTGTTGCCACTTGTTTACATGGTGGGTTCACCCACCGCAGTCGAAGGTGATCCTCCCAGTACACTCCGACCTGTAGGGTTTCCGGTGGTGGGATCAAAAGGGATATTGACGTTTACGGCATTGGGATCAGAGTTCAGTGCAGCAGGCTTGAATTTAAATTGGTGAATTGCCCGGCACACGACTCCATGAAGGATTTGCAGCTATCAATGTCAGAGAAAGTGTGAACGTGCGTTCGATAGCATTCTGCCGCATTCCGCTGGAGCAGTGTTTGGATCTCAGCTTGGCGGGTGGCAAGCGCTTCCGCGCTCAAGCGCTCTACAAGCTGCTTCTTTGCTGCCGGGGACATGTTGAAGTTCGTCTTCACCTCCTCCCTTCTCCACTTCCTCCTTGTTCTTAGGCTGCGCGGATGGCTGCACAATCGCAAAGTTGGCATGTAATGGCTTGATGGCGTTTGGGGTTTATGACGGTTCAGGATCCTTATGACAAATGTGGATTGTTGCAGTAGTTTCGCTTATAACTAAGTATCCCCTATCTGTACTTAGGACCTTGTGGATGCAAACAGTGGAAGCTGATGTTCTGACACCAAACTTCACAAGCATTCACCATAACTCATGGAGAATGGTCTTCTTCAAGGCAAGATCCGTGTGCTGTGGTGCTCACACGCCGCCTACACCCTACAATGTAGTACCTTTTTAGTCTTTTTGGAATAACCCGTCTTTTGGGTTACTCTCTTCCGCAAGGCTAAAAGCGGAAAGGCAATGGGCTGCAAAACCAACCTGATTTCGGGGCCCTTAATTATGACACCGATAGGTTTTGCGGGGGAGTGGGAGGGGTCTTTATAATTACAATGTGGTTATCAAAAAAACTTTCTATACTATCGTAAGCCCGGCCTTAAACCCCGGAACACCATCGTTCTCAGGAGGCTTGGTTGATTAAAGCATAGCAGAAGCTGAGGACCCCGAAGCGCTATTGAACAATTCAGGATACAAAACCGCCGAAACGTTTTCGGGTTCGGGTTTTAAGGTTTACGGAGACAATACTGTCGGCCAAGGGACGTTGCCCGCGTACGTATTGTACTTTTCGGGCTTGTGCTTCGTCCTTGGCCGACAAGGCAGCGTGCAAAACCCTGCATCCTGCACTCTGCACGACGTCGATGTTAAGGACCCTTAAACCAGCAGCCCCAATCCCAAAGCCCTGCACCCCGAACCTTACACCCGAACCCTATACACCAAAAAGTCTGGCCGTACACCGAATCCTGAAGCTTCTACCTGAACCCTAGAATGAGAATCCCTACACCCTCAGCCCGAGGTTCCGCCTGTGCGGCCAGAGACCGAATGGAACCCAAGAGGTTTTGGCAAGTTTCAGAACACCAAAACACAGAACCCCTGGAGTGAGGGCTTCGATAGCAGCACGCAACAACAAGGTATCGACGAAAAGCCAGCCTCAACAACCAACTCTTTGAACAAGACCTTGTGTAGCCCAACTGTCAAAATGGGAGTTTCCGAAAATTCGGGGTACCTTATTTTGGGGTCCTTACAATAAGGATCCTACTATTTGGGGTACTATATTAGGGTCCCCTATTCTCGGAAACTCCCAAATGGCAAGGTCACCCTGCGCAACCTGCGGTTAAGGGTCTAGGGCTTCGAGTTCGCCGAAGTCCTGGAGCCCCCCCAGAAATCTTGCCAGGAAACCTCTTAGGTTTCTTCTATGCCGATGCTTCTGCCGGTGGGCAGAGATATGTAAGCAACTTCTACAGTTCTGAGCAAGGGGACTTGTAGTTCTAGTAATTATGCTTGAATCTGATGGGTTTGTGAAGTTTGCTTACATAATTTGTCTATGATAATACATGTACTTCCACTGTTGCTCTGTTTGTCCCTATACTGGCGTGTTCAAAAGTGTGTCGTTACCTGGGCACTGTCGGGGTGTGGAGTTTATGGGAGGTCAGAAGCAGCAAATCAGCTACTCCATTTAGTCTGTTTATGGTCGCAAGAATCATTAAACTGCCGGAGCCTGAAACTTTAAGCACCCCTCGTCCGACAAGCACCAAAACAAAAGACTCCATAATAGGGGCCCCGACAAAAACCTAAGGTTGCCAGCCCCATAAAGCCTAAACAAACTCAACACAAATCCTTGCAAGGCTACAAGACCCGTCTGCGCCTCTGAAAAAAACTTATCAAGCCAAACAGCCCTAGTTTGAAACTCAAGCCCTAAATCCAAAAGATGACCCATTAAGCATCGAGAAGCGTGAGTTGGCGCTTCTCGCCGTTGTAGCAAATCTCCAAGACGCAGAGGTACCGGCATCCTCCTTGCGATGGGAGCACCCTGCGCTTCGAGGCTTTCCCAAGTCCCTGGTAGCCTAAGGGTCCAAGTACCTAATAATCATATACTCTCCCAAAGAGTTTTGTAACTTAAACCCGACAATTTACACCCTAAACCCAAGGCGGTGGCCAGGGTTCAGGACTTGCGGCGGCAAGCTCAGGGTTTCAGCACTCACCTCACGATTTGAGGCGAAGGGTTTGGCCACTATTAGAGTTCTTAATACTATTTGAGAATTAATTAGTCGTAGGGAAAGAGTTTCGCCAGTCGTCACCTCAAGGCTGCTGCGTCACATGCAGACAGATGCAGGCAGACATTCGGGTTATAGGGATGAGAGGCTTTAAGCCTTTTAAGCTTGCGGGTTCAGGGCTTGAGGGGTTCAGAGTTTACCGGACCTGGAAGACATGAACCTTTTCAACTCCTAGTCCAGCACCTTGGAACTATAGCGCGGCACCCTGGGGCCCTAATACATCGGGTCGGGGAGCCCCCCGAAAGCAAACACGTTTTGCAATCTGGAAACTCCCATATGGAAACAATCTGTTTAATACTCGGTAAAGCTGAGTCTTCGGCTCTGGGGCGAGGTGTCGGATGGAAAGACTACGGTAAACTCTCTGTTTCCGCCTTTCAGTGCATGACCAACCGGATTCGTTTATAAACACTTGTTCATGCCTTCATGCCCAGGCCGCTGCACTTCACATCCACATGCCAGGCACAGCGCTCTACATGCATTGACTTATCACGCATGGGCAAAACAGCATATAGGAGCATAACTCGAAACCCTACATCTGCAGCTCTTGCAGCCGGGACACGTGCCACAGAGTCGCGCCACATGCCTTGCCTCTGCTCAAGTTGGGCTGGGATCGGTATTCACGTCTGGCTCTCTGTCCTCTTCTCTCTAGCGATATCTTGTTCTTTACTGTTAGTTGTTACGCCATGTCTTTGCATCGTTCTTCCACGATTTGTTGGATGTGTTTGTGTTCTGTATCTAACTTACTCGGTGTATCTACATGTACAACTCTGACATGCATGGCCGCTCCTGTTACGGTACAACTTACATAAGCGGAACCCAGAACCTGATACCTTGTTTGGCGAATGCCTTTTGCTCTACCGTTCTTCCACTGGGAGTGTGTTCGATGCATCACGAGGTAAATTGATACGGTGTTTGGAGTTGGTAAACTATAGCCTCCAAATACTACCAAAATATTAGTCCTCATATGGTGGGCTTTGTTGTTCAACTTAGGCTGCCTTATATCCTAAACTCTATTCCACTATGTCACGAACGAGCCAAGGAGAGCTCTAGCCGTAGCCAGAAACTGAAACGACGAGACCCAGACCTTAAATGCAAGAAACGTCGACTAAGTGGTCCACTCAAGAAGTCAGTTGTTTCGTAGGAAGTCGTGACAAACTAGCGACGCTTCTGCCTGGGACTTGCCTAACCTTCGTTCAAGGAGGCACTGTAAACAACAGGACCCCTCGATTTCCAAGAGGATAGCTGCACAACTAGATCCCGCCATGCTTCTTTAAACCCTCGACGCAAGCCTACAACAGCAGATTCCTTTGCTATCATCTCTTTACGTGTATTGACATATATGCATATGTATGTGTGTGTGTGTATATATGTATATATATATATATATGGATGGGTGGGCGCAAGTGCCTGTGCAGTTTTATGTATGTGTATGCATATATGCATGTTTTCGTACATGTATCTATGTATGTATGTATGTATGTATGTATGTATGTAACTAGGTATGTAGGTATGTATGCATGTATGTATGTATGTATGTGTGTAAGTACATACAGTCTTATGTATACACAGACACGTTAACACTAATCATTTATCACCACACACCTAAAATCACCTAAACAATCCTAAACATGGGGCCCGGGGCTCCCATGACAATCCGCCGTCCTCTCCGAAGGCTGCCATGTAAGGCCCCCAACATCCGATATTGTCGCTCCCCGGTTTTAATTCAGGGTTTAGGGAGTTTAGGGTTTAGGGAGTTTAGGGTTTCAGCCTCTTACCATTAGGATCTCAGGACCTCCTTTTTCCGGCTTTGTTGAGGCCGTCGGATCCCCAAGGCATACGGTGCAAGTCTGTAATGTCTTGGAGGGCATGAGCCCTGTGGAGTAAGGTTCGACTTGTTACAGTTCGTGCGACATGGGGTGACTCGGGTCAAGGGCCTAGGGTCCTTGAACCCTAACCCTAAACCCCTAAATCCTAACATAAACCCGGACATCCAAAGGCTGCCCCTACCGGAACAAAAAACTCAAAGGTGGCAGAGTTCACATGAAGAACAAACCCGAATGAACAATCCGAAAATCTCTAGGGTTTACGGTTGCCCCACCCCGTCCCTGAAAATTACCATGCAGCTCAAACCTCTGAGGCGCTCTCTCCAGGGCCAGGTCTTGCTGTTGGGGGGGGGGGGGTTCAATACTCAGGTTTAGGGTTTAAGGTCAGGGGTCTGCATTAACACTACAGTAAACCCCATAAAGTTGGAAACCGGATTAAGGCCAAATAGTGCTGGTATTCCCTAAACATTACTCTAAAGGACTGAGGCTGTGGGGTTTCCAACTGTTTGGCTTCTACTGTATGGAATTAGTAACGTTACCGTTAACATCAGCCCATTCTTTCAGGACTTAAATGACGGCTTAGGTTCTGACCATATCCCTTCATTGACGAGTCTATGCAACTGTTGCAGAACATGAATTAAGGTTCTCAACTCTCAAACTGCGTTTGAAACTCTTTCCAAACTCTGTTCGGGACTTATAAATCCCAGCGCCGGTTGCAGCGAGCGGCAGAACACCCACCAAGGACGCAGGCAGAGAGCAAGAGATCTCATCCCCATTCCTGAAAGATTTGGGTTTCCGGCTTTTAGGCTTCATGGCTTAAGGGTTATAAGGTCTTAGGGTTTAGGGTTTAGGGCTTAGGGTTTAGGGATTAGGGTTTAGGGTTTAGGGATTCGGGTTTAGGGAAACGTCTTTCCGAAATGCGGCTGAGGTTTTACCAGGCGTTCAGGCTGGCTCAGGAGTTGCGAGCTTCAAGGATACGTACTACTATAGGGTGCAGGATCTCACGGCCTATGGTAGGGAATTGCCTTTCAAGTTTCAGGGTGGATAGGGTCTCAGATAGTTGCTTGAGCGCAACTTGCGATTTCGCGACTCAGTTGACCAGGGATCCAGTCTAGGACGCCGTGTTCGGGAGCTGCTGTTTTACGATTTCAGTGTTGAAGCAACAACTATAGGAGACTGAGAGCCATCCCAAAGGACTTCACAGGACCCAATAATTAGGTACTTAGGTTTCGGATAGTAGCTATGTAGGTTCCTACTTGGGAGAGTATATGGTGAAGGTACTTGGGTTCTTAGGGAAGCTGCAGAGAGTCTTTAGGGTGCTGCGTTGTCAATGTCCCCTGGAGTCAAAACGAAACAAATCCAATATCCGACGTCATTCGAACCCCATGCTCACAAAAGCCATGAACTGGCTGAGAGAGACTAGTGAACTAGTGAGCCGAAGAAGAGAGACTCTTCGCCCCCTTCCCCCACATAGCCGGAAACCCCGAGGAACATGCGCCTGCGCCCTGCACTCCAACGAGTATTCCTGATGCACCTGCTGATGGATGCCATGAACAATGACAAGCCCAGCTCCAATTGAAACAGAAACCTGAAGCCTCAAGCCGACGGACAACTCCTTTGCAGCGAGCGCACGAGTCTCCTACTTTCGGGCCAGCGTGCAATGATGGGAGTTGTGGTCCGACCCTCACGGCCCTTCATGGCCGCAGCCGGAGGAACCCATGTACCGGGCGTAGATCAACTCGAGTAACGCTGACCGGGGATCGTTGACCTTGGCCGGGCGCGCCGTTCTGAGGGCAGAAAGGAAGCTCTAAAGAGTCACAAAGGAAGAACCTAAACCCTAAACCCTCACAGAAGACACAAAGGAAGGAGGTACGAGACACACTGCCACCTCGCCACCTCGACGTCTCACGGAAGCGCCGGCAAACCGAGCTCCCTAGCGACTTTTCGGGCCTGTCGGATCAGCAGGCACTCACCACACATATCCACACACCATAAGGAAACCACATTATTTACTATAGACCCCTATTATAGTAACTTTCAGAAGAACCCAGGTCCCTGCTCCCTGCTCCGCGCCTCAGCAACCGGCACCTCGCACTCGACTTCCCTATCCATCGTGAGCCAAGCCGTCTTCCTATCTGCGCTGAGTTTCACCCCCCGGCCAATCTGGTCGCCGTCCTCAAAGAAGCCCACCTCCACGTTGCCGCGTTTATACCTCCAGGTGCCCTTGCCATGCTTCAGGCCATTCCGGAAGTCGCCGATGTAGACATTGCCACTCGGAAACGTGCATCGCGCCCGGCCGTGGACGTCGCCCTCATCGTTGACCGGAAGCTCCTTGTCTCCCTCGATCGGCTCGAACCACTCCGACACCATCTCCACCTCGGCCTTGATCTCGGCCTCCCACTGCATGCGCGAGCGCTCCACTGCTAAGGCCAGGTCCCGCTCGGAAGTGGTGCCGCCTCCTCGAGTGTCGGTGATGGCGAAGGCGAAAAGGCCCATGCGAGGGACGGCCCACTGTTTGCCCATGCGCTCCTCCGCAACTTGCATATCGGACTTCTCCCTGACCATGCCCTGTTGGATCTGAAGCACGAAGCCATTCCTGCGCTCCTGGATCCTGTCTAAGTTCTCAGTAAAGGTGCGAAGCCAGCGGTCATCGGCTTTCTCTCTGTACAGCTCCTTGCCGGGGGAGATGGGGGGCTGTGGAAGGATGGGGACGAAAATCTGAGCCTGTTGAAGCCCAGCCAATCGCAGCCATACCCACTGGAGAAACGCCTACACATGGAAGGGTCCGGCAGAACAGCCCTAAACCCTAAACCGAGGCTCGAGAATCTTGCAACCTGAGTTTGTTGAAGCCTAGCATTGTGAAGCACCTCCAAGCCAGGCGCACTTTTTCAAGCAATGCTTCAGCCTTGCAGCTCGAACCGACAAATGTCATGGAGAAATGTGCCTGCACCCTTTCTCTTGCAGACCCCTCAACCTTAACAGAAGCCTAAAAGCACCCCTTTTTAAGGGATCTATAAGGGTTCCTGTAAAGGGATCTATAAGGGGTCCTTGAAAAGGAAGCCTCTTCTAATCATTGAGGCTCCCATCGTGCCTTGTTGTCTGTGTTTGGGTTGTACACAGTGCAACCCAGCTCTTCCAGGATCTCCTTGATGCCGATGGAGATCCTATAAGGTTTATTTAGGGTTTAAGGTTTGGGGTTATACTGAACTCAGACCCCCAGCAAAAAAATATAGTAAAATGGAGGTTGATGGTTGAGCGTTCAGGGTTTCTAACTGAGGGATTATGATTTTGGCTGTTTCTCAGGGATTGTAGGAGCCAAAAGTTTTAAAAATACTTCTGAGTACCTCTGAGGATCGTGAACCAGGGCTCTTGGAATTTCGTGGAGAGGACCACGTGAGGTGCATCACGGCCTCTCCTCGCAAGTTATGGAGGGTACTTCCCAAATCATAATAGAAATTCGGTCATTTAGAAACCAACCCCAGGCCCTCACCCTCCGTTCTACGATATAGTTCCGTAATCAGTTCCTCATTTAGAAACCCTAAACCCCATAAACCCTCACCCTCCGTTCTACAGGCAAACGCTTATGTCACGCCCATGTCATGCCTGGCGGCTTTCCCCCATCTAAACGCAGCATAACGAAAGTCACGCCTAAGTCATGCCTTTCGCTCTTCCCCCATCTAAACGCATGTGCAACGGATTCGAAATATACCCGAAACAATGGACTAAATCAAGCCCTTCTCTGGTGATAAGTCATAAATAGATACAGACAGCGAGCACTTGGCAGTGAAGCCCCAAGTGAACGCATGGGTTTTAGGTGGCCACAAACAGCGATTGGAGCACAGCCCCCCAAAAGGTAGTGCATTGGCTGTTGGTTATACTAGTCCCCGAAGCATTGTCTGCGTGTGTGGCAACAACGGTAATCCCCATGTAGACGCTGTCCAGAAACTCCTAACGACATAAACTTCCAAGCCAACGGAATATCCATTCCCGCATGGTATGCTGTGCATTCGCCCGTGTCAATGACAGAAACATTTTCAAGAATTGCTTTTGTGGCTGCCCCCGATATAACTTCCTAAAGGTTCTCGGGGCCCGTTATAGCCACCTTCGGGACCGGTTTGAGCAACCGAAAACTTGATCGGAGTTGGGCTCAAAAATGGGTGTCCTAAGTGGACCTAGAAAGATACCTTGAACGATACCCGGTGCTTGTCTGTGAAACCAACAGACTACTACTACCACTACTACTACTACTACTACTACTACTACTACTACTACTACTACTACTATCCATTTGGGGGCTGCCGGCACCGTAACAAAGTTAGATAGTTAGCTGCTGCTACTACTACTACTACTACTACTACTACCACTGCTACCACTACTACCACTACTCCTACTACTACTACTACTACTACTACTACTACTACTACTAGCCACGCCCCCCCCCTACCAACCACCTGGCGCCTCAACCCATCGTCATCGTCATCATCAACGAAGATGACAGCTGCAGAAGATGCAGGGGCTCAGGCCCCNCTGTCGCAGATGCAGGGGCTGAGGCTCCCTATATGTGACAGCTGCATAAGTTCCCGAGGCTCACTTGCCTCAACTGTCACGGCCGGTGAAGTTGCAGAGGCTCAAGCCCCAAAACTGCGGCAGCAACTGGAGTTGCAAATTCGACGGGGAAGAAACTGCCAAACCACAGGTGGTCGGATAGTACGAAAACACTGTAAATACCGTGGAACAAGCAGGTGCTGCCAAGAAGGTTTAAACACNGTCGGATAGTACGAAAACACTGTAAATACCGTGGAACAAGCAGGTGCTGCCAAGAAGGTTTAAACACTACCAAAACCTGGAGCGCAACATCTTCTAAACATCAAAAGCAAAGATGCCAGCTGTACATGGGAGAGGCTCGCCAACACCCTTGAAGCCCAGACCTCAGCGTAGGAGGGTTTGTCTTTGAAGTGGTGCGTGGTGTTCGAGAAGCTGCCTGTACGTCATCNGTCCAGAATCGACGCCTGGATTTTTCAAAAACCCAGGCGTGCGTTTAAGCCTCATAAGATGTTCCGACATGACGAAAGTACTGTAAATATCGAGTAAAACGGATGTGTTAGAGGAGTATGTGGGGGGGGGTGGTTGGTAGGGGGGGGGCGCCTACTACTACTACTACTACTACTACTACTACTCCTACTACTACTACTACTACTACTGCTACTACTACTACTACTACTAATACTACGACGACGACTACTACTACTACGACGACGACTACTACTACCACCAAATTTTATGTTGCATAATGGTGCATCGGCGTAAGCACCGCGCAAGGCCCGCGTAAGCCGCGCGGAAGCCGGACCCCTCATATGTGGCCCGAAGCCCACCGAAGACTGAAGTCCATGACAGGCGTTTGATCGTCGCATCGGTGCGCATTTTTTTGGGCGCCATCGTGCAGGGACACCATCCACAAATAATTTCACCAGCAAGTAGACGACTACTTAAACCCCAAAGCTTAGTACCGCAAAGGCGTCAACCCGTTGCAGCACGAACCGGCCAGGGAGATATTCCATCGGATCAACTTTTGGAGATTTAGCAAGACATTGCATCGGATCCAAACAAACCCCATGTACTACAGGGATTCGTACCCAGTAAAACTTGTGCAAAACATCATTCGCAGNCAACTTTTGGAGATTTAGCAAGACATTGCATCGGATCCAAACAAACCCCATGTACTACAGGGATTCGTACCCAGTAAAACTTGTGCAAAACATCATTCGCAGCCAGTGCCATGTTTTAAGCCGGCCACGAATCCCCAACTAGACGCTGACCGCACCGTCTTGGCCAAAAGTTAGTCCCCAAGTAGACGCTGGGAAAGTACTCAACACATCGCCTTTCACATTCCAGAGTACTGGCATCGAGTGGCCGCTGCGAACCAGTGAAACACCATCTGAACGCAAGCACGACACACCGCTTGAACGTTTGGGTCCTCCACCCGCCACAGCACAAACCCCATCTAAACGCAGCCAAACATAGAACATCGAGGTCTTTAGGTCTGTATGTGGGATGGGGCGAATCACCATGTAGGGGCTTGAAAGGCACGACTTNTCCACCCGCCACAGCACAAACCCCATCTAAACGCAGCCAAACATAGAACATCGAGGTCTTTAGGTCTGTATGTGGGATGGGGCGAATCACCATGTAGGGGCTTGAAAGGCACGACTTCCTAGAATCCTTTCCCCGAAGGCTTGCAAGCAATCAAACAAACCGGGCACGACTTAAGCAAGTACCTGTACTGTATAGTTATTTTAGACCTTTAAGTCCTGGGAACCGGCTTCCTCGCCGGCCACGTTTTGGGGCGCTCCCACGTCTCGGCGACCCTTTCGTAGCCCTTCGCGGCGGCGCTAGCCATGAGCTGTGCGGGACATGGGCACACAGGCTGGAATCACTACCAATAATGTTCCTAGGGTTCCTTATTATGAGTATAATATATTGCCACCCCAAAACCCTATTCTAGTGTTTTTTAGGCCCCTTAAAAAGCCGGGATGGGATGTTCTTTGAGCCATGGATTTGTCGAAGATTTGCCCATGAAGAGTCTGGGTACTCCCTGAGCGCACGTGCACAAACTTTGCAGCCATCCTAAACACCCTAAACCCTAAACCCTTTTTTGCAGCGGGCTTGCCTCGTCGCCCGGGGGCTCCCTAAACCCTAAACCCAAAACATGAGCTGGAAAACCAGGCTCTCAATGACTTGGGGGTTTCCGAACATAGGAGACCCTAGTATAATACCCTGAATAGTAGGATCCTTATTATAGGGACCCCCAAATAAGGACCCCCTAAATTCGGAAACTCCCACTTCAGGTCAGGGCTCCGCAAGTTGAGATGGAGCCCCAGAAGACTTCACCTCGATTGCCTTCCTCCCCTAGGTGGGGCTTTTAAAGCCTTTGAAAAATTTTTTTAAAGCCTTTGAAAAAAATGTTTAAAGCCTTTGAAAAAATTTAAAGCCTTTGAAACATATTAGTAAAGAAGATCCTCTTAAGCCCAATAAGGGGAAATCTAAAATGTCCCAAAGCCCTACCTAGTCCCTGACTCTGTGCACTCCAAGAGCAGGATCCCGAGCAGCTCGGCCCTGTACTAGGAACCCTAATATGATTTGACTTAAGGTATGTTCCCGAATTTTAAGGGATTTCGGAAGGTCTGGGCATATGTGGTCTCAGCAGGCCAACTGAGAAAGAAAGCTCAAGGCAGCCTACAAAGCAACCAAAAACATAGGGTTTAGGGTTTAGGGGTTTAGGGTATAGGGATAATGCCGCACAATGATGCCATCAGATACCCATGTGCCCGAAATCCTGAAACTTTGTTGAATGTGCCCCTTTTCCTCAAGGTTCCAGGGTTGGATAAGGGATTCCCCAACCGTCCAGTGCAGCTGTCGCCTTACATCTCTTTTGGTGCGCATGCCCAAGACAAACAGCACACAGTAATTAAACAAACCTTGCTTGCAAATTGCCGCGTCGTTATGGCGGAAATATTATCATTACCTAAACTACCTAAACCCCAAACAACTAAATCCTGAAGCTTAAACTCAAAAACCCTTAAAAGCCCAGCCGCTGGGAGAGCTGCGTCGTCCATCGATCGGCGACCGGGATGAAACTAGTCGGCTCGAGGTGGTTCCACGCCTGAAACTTGCTCGGTTTGAGTTTTAGGTTTTCATGCTTAAGGTTTACGGTCCTTTTCGGGATTTGTGATTAAAGTGTAAGTTCTGTTGACCCACCGTGCCACCCGTCTGGATGACTGCTTAGGACTCAGGAATCATGCCAACTCCACAATTGAAAGCTTCAGTAGCCAAGGGACCCAAACATAGACTTAAACAATCAGATCCTGATTACAAGCATGCCCTGTGTTGCGGTAATACAGGGCCTGAGTAATTCGAATAGGGCTTCGGGCATCATAGTATAATTAATTATGCATAGTATAGCTCTTGTAAAGTATCTGTAATTCTAGGTTCCTGAGTAGCCCCTTTATAATAAGGGTACCCTTTTTCCTAATATTAACTTTTAATAAGGGGACCCTAAACCAAAAAGGGCAAAAGGGCACTACTCAGGAACCTAGAATTTCAAAGGCTCCTCAAATCCAGTGCCAAGACACGTGGACCGGAGGCGGTCGCTTCAGTTCCTGGGCCTGCGCAGCGTGGCTTCTCAAGGGTTTGGGGCTTAGGGTTGTGGGCTTTGCAGTTGTGCATTTGGGAGTTTCCGAAAATAGGGGACCCTAGTATAGTACCCTAAATAGTAAGACCCTTAATATAAGGACCCCAAAATAAGGTACTCTTAGTTTTCGGAAACTCCCATTTAGGACTGAGAGGTTTAGGGGTGCAGCGTCTACGGGCTTGCAGAGCCAAATAGACACAATAAGAGCTCTAGGCATAGTAGTGCTAGTCGTCATCGTCATCGTCGCCGGAGTCGTAGTAGCTTAGTAGCAGTAGTAGCAGTGGTAGTAGTAGTAGTAGTAGTAGTAGTGGTAGTAGTAGTAGTAGTAGTAGTAGTAGTAGCAGCAGTAGCAGCAGCAGTAGCAGCAGCGGTAGCAGCAGCAGGAGCAGGAACAGCAGCAGCAGCAGCGGGAGCGGGAGCAGGAACAAAAGCATGGAAATTACGAGTACAAGTACGAGTAGCAGCAGGAGTAGTCTCGTGGCAGCAGTCGTAGCAGCTGCAGTAGAAGCGGAGGTAGCAGCAGTAGAATTGGCGGCAGTAGTCGTGGTAGTGGTAGCAATAGTCGTCGTAGAAGAAGACTTAGCAATTTAAGAGCAGCATTGGTGGTAGCAATCAAAAGAACATCGCAATGAAGGCAACATGGTCGTGGCACTGTTCGCACACTGGTACTGAGCGAAGCAGCAACAACATCGATCGCCCTCTCTGCCATAAATTGGACACTGAGCACGGAGCACCTTAGTATACGCCGAACCAAAATATGCATCACTCGTACGAGTAAACACATAACGAACCCGGTCTTGAAGCCTTGAACTTGAGCACAAAAACCTCAACTCCAAACCCAAGCCACAAACACCAAAGCCGCAAACGATAAATCCTAGCCTACGTGCCAAACTCCAAACCCCCAAAAACCCGAAACCAAACAAGCTTTAACTTAAATCAGCCTTAACCCTTAAACCCTAAGCACTAAACCCCTAAACCCTTAAACCGCCTAAACCCTAAACCCCTATAACTCTAGACCCATAGTCCCAAAGTAGTTCCTTTTTGGGGTTCATATTTCGAATTTTATAAGTTAGTCTATAAGGTAATCCCAAAAAGGAACTACTTTGGAGCCCATGGGTAGACCCTTGGCCCGGCTCCTACTGAGCTCAAAAGAAAAGCCCTAAGAAAAAACCCTAAAATCTAAGAAAAAAACCAAAAATTTGAAGAAAAAACCCGAAAATCTAAAGCTCTAAACCCAAAGCCCAGAACAGAAAGAGTCCCAAAACCCCCGAAAACTCCCAACTCTAGACCCGAAATGAAGCCCTGTAGGATCTCTTCGAGGTCCCCTTATAGGATCCTTAAAGGATCCGTTTTTTGGAACCTTTACTGTTCCGGCCTGGAGCTGCCGCGACATCACGCGAATCGCACAGCAACTCGACACGGTGCTCCTGCGCGAGATGGAGGGGGTTTAGGGTTTAGGGTTCAGGGTTTAGAGTTTAGGGTTTAGGGTTTAGGGAGTTTAGGGTCTTAAGGTCTACTTGGTTTCTGGACTTTAATTGGGGTTAGGGTTTACTGATTGTGCATCTTGAGGTCTACTTGGGTTCATGGGATAGGGTTTCTGGACTTTAAGCTTTATTGGGGTTTGGGTTTAGGGATTGTCAGGGGTTGCAGGGCTTAAGGTCTACTAGGGTTCGGGGGTAGGGGTTGTGGGTCTACGGTCTTGTTCGGGATCATGGGTTAGGGTGTACCCAATCAGGGTTTGGAGTTTAAGGTGTAGCACTTTGAGGGTTACTTAATGCTAGCGCTGTAATATGGCTTATGGCACTGTAGACCGAGAGTCCGCCAGAGGGTTGAAGGATCATGGTTTCTTGATTCGCCAAGGTTTGATGAATGCTGCCGTGGACTCGGCTTCTCGAAACCCTACCCTTCAAAACCCTGGGGTCTGGCGCTATTAATGTTCTTGCAACACCCTAAACCGTAATGGCTTCCCTCCCCACCACTAAAGCCCACAAGCTTCGGCCGTCAATGGCGGAATTCCATGACCATTCGTAGCCGGACCGAAGCACTCAAAGTGAAGAAGCTGTCTCGGCGGTGAGCTGGGGAAGGAGCAACAGCAAAAGGGAGAGGACGTCCAGCAACCGTAGTCCCGGCATCAACAGGAGATGCTAGCACACCTAGACTCGAAGATTTGATCGAATTTCTGTACGGCCTATTTCATGGTTCGGACCTCAGAGAAGACAACCGGGTAAGCAACTAAAGGGTGCTCCGATCGGAGGGCGTTGGCTGCGCCGTACAAGTAATGTAGGTGCCTTAAGAAGGGGAATAGGGTTTTGGGGTCTGTTATCTATATGATCTTTCATTACAAGGAGCCCCCATAAAAGCATAGGTACTTATTCAGGCATCTAGAATAGGGTACTGTCTTCATGTCACTTCCTGAACACCAAGCCCGGGAGTCAAAGACTTCGGCTCGATCTATAGTGATTGAACTCCAGAAATAGTTGGAACATGGATAAGGATGATTGGTGCCATAGGGCTCCCTGTACTTTACCTCAATAGCATGAGGATATTGATGCTCCAACTTGTTGGCTTCTGCTCTAGTGCTTTGAAACAAAGAGTCCTAACAGCCTGGGTAGGGAAAACTGACCGTCGCTTTCGTAACCCCAAACCCGAAACCTCTAAACCGTTGTTGTAAATTCTAAGCCCTAATTAAGCCCTATATCTAAAACCTCAACGCAAGAATTTGCAAGCTCAGCTCAAACAACCAAGAAGAACCCCATCCTGCACAACCCGAATCTCAGAACCCCCCAAGCCCTAGACCCTAACCCCTACTAAATCCAAAACCTCAAAGCCCCAAGCCCACCAAACTCAAAACCCCCCAAAGACCCAAAACCCACACCCGAAACCAATGTACTTTTGGTCTTATGCACATGGAGCAGGCGTGCACTGCATGTGGGCCTGAGCTCAGCCCCCTTAGGTCTTCATACGGCTTGGATTTAGGGTTTATGGTGTTTCGGCGGGCACAAGTCGGACAAAGTGCTTAGGAAGGGGTTTGGGATTGTGGGGCTCGGGGCTTTTGGTAGTAAGGTGTATGTTTTGAGGTTCTCTGGTTTTGCGCGTGGCCTGCAAGGTTTACATGGGAGTTTCCGAAAATAGGGGGTACCTTTTTTTTGGGTCCTTATAATAAGGATCCTACTGTTTAGGGTACTATATGAGGGTCCCCCTATTTTCGGAAACTCCCTAAACCCTAAACCCCTTTGGAACCCTTATAGATCCCTTTAAGGAACCCTTAAAGGAACCCTAGGGTCCCTTATTCTCGGAAACTCCCATATAGAGTTTCGGGGCTTCAGTGCCTTAAAGGCCTTGTAGGATTTAAGGTTCCGAGGGGTTCATGATGTCTTGCCCCTAAACCCTAAACCCACTTAAGTTTCGGGCCATGTGGTCTATGCAAGGTTCAGGGTTTGCGGCTTTGGGGCTGTAGATCTAAGCTTACTTTTTGGGGGGGCTCAAGGCGTTTAGGGTTTGGGGGTTTAGGGCTTGTGCCGTTTGGAGTTCACGGTTCAAAACTCCACTGGCCCAAACATGTATGCACGTATGCTTTATTGTTGTATGGACTCAATGACAAGGTACAGGTTTACGTACTCGCCGTTCCGATAGCCTCTCGTTCCATGGAATGCAACAAAAGACCCGGATCTGAACCCTCCTGCTGTCGTGAGAGTCATGATACATGTCCTGAGCCATATATATATGTATATATATATATAGATATATAGATATATATATATATATATAGAGAGAGAAAGCTTAATATTGGCCCGAAATGGTAAGAACCGTACGGTATAAGAAAAGGACCCTTATCTCTTTTAAGAAATCCCAACTGCTGCTTCGCGAAGGGGCTGGGCTGGCCACGGGTCAGATCGTGCCCAGGATGTTTGACTTGGCTTGGATGCTCGAACGGTTTGGGGAGTCTTTTTTAGATTTGTTGAGCTCCTTTATCCCTCGCCCTCGGCTTAGTCAGACTAGGTTTGGGGAGTTTAGGGCGTAGGGTTCTACAGGGCTTGTATTGAAAGCTTGTGAAGTGGGCTCATGGGTTTACCCAGACCCCCCAAAGTAGGTAAAATAACTCCCCAAAACCTGTAAAAGGCTATTAGTCTACATACTTTTGGGGTACAGGTAGGGCTCTTAGGTGGGTAGAATCTTCGGCAGCCAACGGTCAATCCTGAGCCCTCTCCCGATAACTTGCGAATTCCTGCATGCTCATTTCGGCCTGCACGACTAGGGTGGGCGGAAAGAAAGCCAGGTCTGCTATACAAAGCAGTAATATCCGCATGACCCCCCTTTCCTTGTGCAGGAGAGTGGGCGCATGGCCTTGAACATGTCATGCTTTACTAGGTCATGGAGGGCACTGGGTTTGGGGCTCAGGGATTTGGGAATCGGCGCGCCCGCGTGCCACAATCACCGAAGATGGGCTGTTGTTCAAGGCTCGTCAATCACATGATAATTTCTGGTCCTTCTCAAGGCTGTACTTAAGCCCTAAGCCCTAGCCCTAACGCCCTAACGTTATTATCCAAGCCGGTGTGCTTAAGGACTAGGGCTCAAGTCTTCATTTAGGCTGCCATAGTAGCCGCCTTCAACCACATGCCAACCCCATGATTGCAGGCAGGGTGTTGGGCTGCCCCAAATCAGAGCAATAAAGAGCATAGGGCATCGGGTCCCGGCATTTCGGGGCAGGGTCCAGCATCCTAGACTGTGTGAGTGGAGCTCCATACTGCAATCCTATGTGCATAGACTCCCATGTGCACAGACGGCCCTCACATCTCGGAGAGTCAGCACTGACAGCCTATCAAAAAGCAAGAAGATGAGGTTAACAAATAAGTCTAAATCGTCTCGCCCGACAAACCCAACCCTGCAAGCCAGCACCGCTCGCTGCTGTGGTATGGAATTGGGGCTTGGTGCCTTGGGTTCTTGGCTTCAGACCTTGCTTCGGACACCACCAGAGGTGAAACTTCCGTAGGGTCGGTCAATTGCAGAATCGCTGTTGCGCCGCAAAGCCATTCTTGCCAAGAAGGATGCACACACCGTCACTGATATAGGGGCCCCAATAAATTGAATAGGGTGGTGGGGGTAGCGTAAATTATAGCAATAGTACAGGGGACATACATTAGCAATTCTTACGACCCCTATACTAGGGTTGCGGAAGAGAAAAAACAAGCCTTTTTTTCCCTCTCGCATGGCTGGCAACTATGTCACTGGCGAGGAAGTTTGGGAGCTATAAGGATTGTTGCAAGTGCCTTTACAGTCACAATTACAAGAGCCATCTTAGACGTTTTTAGGTTTTAGGGTTGAGAGGTATGAGCCATCCCGCGACACCCCAAACTACGCTCTCTCGCAGAATCCACATAACCCCAAGCTCCTGAACATTAAACCCCATCTAGTACCCTTCTAGAAGCCTCATACCACTATGGAACCCTTCGTAAAGCCTTTACTCATCTTAAAAGCACCCCCTTAAACCCTAAACCCAGGGGAGGGGGGGGGCTTTGTACAGCCAACCCTCGAATGTATTCATTCAGCCGGGGGCCACAACCAGGGGACATGTAACTCTACACCCTGGGAGCTAGCCCTACTACTCACCACTACTACCACTTACAACTAGTACTAGTATTACGAGTACTAGTACGACAACAACAACAACTACTACTACTACTGCTACTAGTACTACTAGTACTACTAGTACTACTAGTACTACTAGTACTGCTAGTACTGCTAGTACTGCTAGTACTAGTACTACTAGTACTAGTACTACTAGTACTGCTAGTACTAGTACTACTAGTACTAGTACTAGTACTAGTACTACTAGTACTAGTACTAGTACTAGTACTAGTACTAGAACTACTACTACTACTGCTGCTGCTGCTGCTGCTGCTACTGCTACTGTTCTACTGCTAAAAGCCCTGAAACCTGACATCCGAGAGTTTTAACCGTAAAGAACGGAAGCCCCAAGCTTGAGCCACCCTAAACCTAAGCAGAGCCAAAACCCAACTCCTACAACCCGACCTCCCCCCAAACCCTCCCGAATTGCCCGACCCTTCGGGATGACTGACGTCAGACACCGAGCGATTGCGTTGGACTGAGGTGGTGCTCTTGTCGCCCAGCCTCCGGCTAAGAAGTTCGGAGCGGTTTTTGTTTTTGAGCTCCTTTTTCCCAAGAGGCTGCAGTCTGGGAGCGGGTTTAGGGTCTAGCGATTGGAGTTTCAGGGGCTCGGCTTCGGCTTTGGCAGGCTTTAAGGCTTCAAGTTCGGGCTCAGGGTTCAGCGAGCCGCGCGTGAAGTACTCAACCTGAGATGGTCGTTGCTATTTTGAGCCCATACATCCGCACAGCACGAGACCAGAAAGCTGGAAATTCCGGGTTATAGGGCTTTGGGCTTGCAGGGTTTGTTAGGTTTGCAGGGTTTGTTAGGTTTGTAGGGTTCAGGGCTTATTGGTTTTGGAGGGCTTGGGGTTTCTAGGGTCTGTAGGATTTATGGCTTATTAGGTTCTTCGGGTTTAGGGCATACAGGGTTCAGGGCTTGCTGCCTGCAACCCTGTGGGTTTGTCTTCTTGATTTAGGCTGCTGATGACATTGGGGTCTCGGAATTCAGGATTTTTAAGGGCTCGGAACTTACTTAAGGCTTAAGGGTCGATGGCTTTGGAGTTTACGATCCGGGAATGGCATTTCAACCTGGCGACCGCTGGATACAATGCAGTCTAAAGCCTCAAAGCACCGCAAGAAACCTTATGAATCCCGCTGGAACCACAAAATATCTTCTAAAGCTCCAAAGAAAAATCATCCCCAAAGCACCGGTATTGGCTTGTGGATGGAGGTCTTGAGATTCAGAGCTAAGGCCTTAGTTTTCAGGCTTTGAAGTTCAGGATTTGAGGTTCAGGGCGAAGTAGGGCTGGCCCCTTAAAATGTTGTAGACGCATCCGAAGCTACCAGACGCCAACCCTTGAGCCGGAGCCCTAAACCCTAAACCCTACTGTAATGTAGGAACCTGGTTAAGAAACCTTGGGCCTTTATTCGGGTTCCTTTAAAGGGGTCTATAAGGGTTTGCTATAAGGGATCTATAATGGTACTATAATAATGTAGGAACCTGATTAAGAAACCTTGGGCCTGTATTAGGGTTCCTTATATGAATCCTATTTATTTTGGTGTTCTAGGCCCAGGGATACTTAATCAGGTTCCTACATTTAACCCGAAACCCTGAACCCTCCCCCTAGCCCAAACCCAAAACCCAAACCCCCCCGGCAGTGCCTCAGTTCTTCTTCAAGAAGCCAAAGAACTGCTCCAGGAAGCGTTCCTCGGAGCGAGCATGTCCCGGCTCGGCTTTTGTGAGGCTCTGAGGCTTGATCTTAAGGCTTACTTCGAAGACTTCGAGAGCTTTCGGTTTAGGGTTAAGGTATAGGGTTTACCTCTCGGACGAGCCGGGGCTGCCTTCTAAGTCTTCCATATCTTTATTAGGGTTCCTTTAAAGGGGTCCATAAGGGTTGCTATAAGGGATCTATAAGGGTATGATAATAATGTAGGAACCTGATTAAGAAGAGCCCTCTGACCTAGTCGCTCCCGCTCAGCCCTGATGGGTATGCCCCGATGCTCAACCGTGGGGCCAGCCTCCTTGTTTACCATGATGCGCTCACAGCACCCGAGATCCTCCAAGCTCCATTTAAGGCCACGTCTTCGGACACATAGCACTCACTGTGTGCAGCGATGCATGAACTCACTGTACCTAAGCCCTAAACTTAAACACGAACAAACCTAATGCGGACCGGACCTATGGCATGAAATCACTGCACAGACTTTCGCCAAACTGAAAAACCCCAATTATAGCCTTCGCTTGGGCTGAGCCGGGCTGCCAATCAATGGTTCTAAGCGCACGGTGATGGAGTTTGGGGTTTAGGGGTTTCGACTCACACACCTGCACAAGGCAAGGGGTTTAGGGTTCAGGGTTTAGAAGTTGGGGCAGGTCGAGTGTTGATCAAGGACGTCAGCTACATTTCGCATGACGTAGCAATGCTGGACCATTGCCCGAAACAAAAACTGCAACAGGTCCGGGTGGTATTGCACTTTCACGAGTCAATGTCCCGTGTGTCACTTCCACCACGGTTTCGGTAGGGTCTACAAATGGACCCTGCGCCCCTCCCCGTTGAATCTGAAATCAGCCCTCCTAAAGCCCGAAGCCCGTTCGATCCGAGCCTACGAAAAAGCAAACTAGATCCCTTCATGTTGAAGGCTACCCCTACTAACCCTAATCTCTAAGTGATTTTGTTACCTGAGGACAGTAAACCATAAACCCAAATGTCGGCAAAATGCCTTAAGCCGCAAACCTGGAAACTGCAACTCGAGACGTGGGTCGATGTTGATCTGCCCCTCTGGGGTAACTTCTGCGGAAACTAGCCACTCGTCAACCTCACAGGCTCTTAGGGTTCGGGGCTTCGGGTTTAGTTTAGAGGGTTAAACCCTAAACCCTAAACCCTGGAGGGCTTGGGCTTTAAGGAGGACCCACGGCTTAGACGGTTGAGGGGCAGAAGTGTAGGTATTGCAAGCTGTCGTTGCTCACTTCGACAGGGGGCCTTTAAAAGATCGGTCTCTCTCTGTCTCTCTGTCTCTCTGTCTCTCTGTCTCTCTCTCTCTCTCTCCCTCTCTCTCTCTCTATGTATATATCTATATATATACACATATAAATATATGTCTGTATATAAGAGTATAAAATGATGGAGTATGTGTGTATATACATATATATATATATATGTCTCTTTGTGTGTGTGTATGTGTGTGCGTGTATGTGTATGTATGTATGTATGTATGTATCGAACCAGAACCTGGCCTTTTCTTATTCCAGCTAGCCTTTCAGTTTTCCCGGAATCGGCCCCAAACCCTTTTGCTTCAGGTTCTGGCCGCAGGGTTTAGGGCGCAGTGTCGATATTTTACGGGCCTGAAAAAAAAACATAGTGTGTTTTTGAGCATGGCAGAAGCCGCTAGGCTACGCTAACCCAGGCCAAGCCAAGAAGTCGTGTTTCCAAGGGGGCCCAAGAGCATGTGCAAAGTAAGGTGCAATACTAGGAACTGGAAGTTACCAGTAAGCTTCGTGCAAGCCCTGAATACAACCGGTACCTCGTTTCGCCTGAAGCCCTGAGCCCAACGATCCATACTCCCCAAGCCCTCAAGCCTGAACCTGTACGTAATGTAAGTAAAACCCCGGATAGATTCCTTTTTCCGAAACCTAAAAGAACCTCCATAGAACCAAGGGTTCTTCAGAATTTGACTTGCAGCCTCTTCAGAGGTTAAGACGTCCCCCATCCGTGTGAGCACGTGCTTCAGCTCCTTGAGGACGATAGAGTTTGGGGTTTATCATTTACGAGGATTTAGTGCTGAGGGCTCTAGGGGCAGCTGCAGACGCAAATTTCAAGGACTTCTGAAGGACTGGGGTTAAGGGCCTATACAAGGGCTCATGAAAGGTTATAGCAAGACCGAAAGTAGTTCTTTTTTTTCCGGATTTTGTCGTTATCCTCGTAGCAACGGTATAAGCCCGTACCTGCAGTAACCCTTGTAGTACCCTTACATATCCAAACCTGCATAGCACGTACAGTAGAGTATCGTGACCATGGGTGGCAAGCACGTGACGTTTATCCCTGTGCTATCAGGTGAAGACACGAATGACCGCTCACAAATACGAAATCTGTGCACTTGCGATGTTTGCCAATCATTACACGGGGCTGATGGCGGAATGTAGCTGATTATATGGAAGATTATATTTAAAATTAGACTCTTCCTGTTTTCACGCTGCTGCCATCATCGTGCAGTCGACACAGTGAACACTCTCACCAGTTACGGCAGACCGCTTGCAGGTTAGGCTCGAAATCTAACTAAACCCTAAACCTTTTTTGCTACTGGACTCAAGTCTAGCCATAAACCCCATATGTGTAAAGCGTAAATCCTTTTTAAGCACGGACTTGGAGTGTATGCCGGCAGCGAAGCTCTAGGGCAGAGCCTTCCTCAGTCAAAGCGTAAATCCTAAACCCCAAACCCTAAACCTCAAACCTAAATCCGAAACTCTAAACCCAAAGCCCAAAGCCCTCCGGAGGATCCTTCACGCTGACGTGGCCGTCCCCTTGTCTGTCGAAGACCTTGAGCGCGTCCTTGGCTGGAGAGGGGTCGGGACCTGTAGGTCTGTAGGGACTGTAGGGACCCAGCACACATAAGCATATCTGCCATGGAATTGAAGGCGTCAGGATGTTGTGAGTTAGACCTGCTGAATTCAAGATTCAATTGGATCCATAACTGAGTTGCGAAGCAGCTCGACGATCGCAAATTGTGCAGAAAAAACCGCTTGCCAACCTCGGGCCTGCACCGCACCAGCAGTTGCCAAGGGACGCTCAATTCTTCGTAAGGATCTCTGCCGACCATCTTGCTCATGAGGTTGAGGAACTCCTTCATTCGATGATCCTATGGATGGAGCCTGGCTCCCGAGAACCCCTCTTCCTAATGAGACTGCCCTTGTAGGAGGATGCTACTGTGCGATTTGATGTCGTGAATCAGTTCGAAGGACGAGAGCCCTCCCCCCTCTGGGGAATCTTCTGGATCTGATACGAACCCTACATCCAGGAAGAGAGCCCAGGACATGTGCCCGCTGGCGGCAGGTTCAGGGATCGTCTCGGGCTTCGTCTTAGGCTTCGCGCTGCGGGAGTTCAGGGCTTTCGTTTGGCTTTGGCTGCCTGTGCTGGGGGTTGGAACCCGGTGTTAGGGAAATCTCAAGACTAAAGATGTGTCTCAGACTCAGGGTAGTCTCAAGACTAAAAGCACATCTGATTGCCAACTGGCCTGTCGGCAGTCCAAGTCGAAGCCTGTGCAGCCTATGCCAGAGTACTGCCAGGCCCGGTGATGAGGTGGGGAACCCACTCCCGAATCCTGATGGCATAGAAAACACGCCGTGGTCTGCTTTGGTATGTATGTATATACATACACACACACGGATATATATATATATATATATATATGTGCTACCCCCCCTCAAAGATCGATGCTTGTTTACTCTTTGCTGTGCTTTTCCGGCTTAGACAGTCTACCAACGACGTCAGACCTGTGCGACTGCTGACATATACATATATGTTCCCCCTCCTAAACACCAATAGATTCATCAATTTTCACCTGTCCGCAGCAGCTGCTGCTGCTACTACTACGACTGCTCCTACTACTGCCATTACGATGGTAACCCCCAACCCAGGACCAACCTCGACCATGTAATTGCTCACGTGTGTCTCTATGTTGTTGCGGCTAGAAGCCCAAAACACTGTAAATACCAATAGATTCTGTGTCGATTCTTTTGCCTATTGTTGTTGCGCATCATAGCACAGTACTAAAATTACAAAAAAAATCCAGTTTCGTGGCTCTGTTTCTTGTCGTTCCATATGCTCCAGCTACTACTACTTACTATATACTACCTACTGCTACTTACTACTACGACGACGACAACAACAACAACAACTACTACTACTGCTGCTACTACTACTACTACGACTGCTGCTACTACAAGTATTCGTGCTACACCATATTGTTCTTGACATTGTTATCATGGCATTAAATAAACTCCTACTTAATTAAATAGGTCTTATCAACATGGTTATATCAAACCAACCCAAGAGCCATATTACTACGACGACGACGACGACTACTACTACCACTACTACTAAGCAAGCATTAGTATTAATAACGTTTAGGCTCTAACCTTTATCCTGGTATACTACTACCATATACCATCTTACCCTTATGCCAGTATTCATGCTCCTGCAAAATGCCTTAGGCCACTTTGCAAGCTCTCATAAAAGGCAAAAGCATATTCGTTTTTAGTTGTTTAGATGGAGCTAACGAAACAACATTCACCTACACGGTTCTGTTTCATTTACCCACTAGATTTCATAGTGCGCACTGAAATAATTGAACACCACATGTATCACCCTAAACATTGATAGTCAGTGAGGCTGATTGTCAAAAACAAAACGCACACCTCTCTACCGTCTCTGAAAAACGATTACAGACAGTGGTAGTAGCTGTAAGTGTTGTACAGTTCCACATGGCAACTAGATTAAATTTCATGCTAGTAAATTTATCAACGTCAAAGACATCTAAATATCTACAAAAGAAACATTGAAACGAACATAGACGTCAGTGTTACTTTTGATACATGTCATGTTTTAACCTCCCCATTCACCACCAGGTGAGCAAACTGCTTCCTCCTAGGCACTGCTGGGATTCAAGGTTTCCGAAAAAATGCAATGAATCCAGCTCTCAGAGAGACGGCAGAACACAAGTCCTCTGTCAATTAGAACGCTAATAGGACGCGAGAAGACATTCTGCACGGCGCGGGTCACTCAGCCAATTCTCTTTTGAATCTTTCCAAAGATTGTTTTTTGGAACAGTATAGCACTTTAGCCATTATTCTTGCACAAGTGCTGTATTGCCCAGTCTAATTCCCGAAGTGCTGTACTGTCCCAAAAAAAAGAAAACAACAATTTTGCCCAGTCTTGGAATTTAGCCCCCCAGGCGTTCAAAAAGACTTGTTTTTTTTGGGACAAGACAACACTTTTGCAAGAAAACTACCCGAAAAGCTGTATTGTCTCAAAGCAACTCATCTTTGTTTGCTTAAGAGCTCTACTGTCACCAAAAAATCACTCTTTTCCGGTTCGTGTGGCAGGGTGTCCATTAGTTTGTTTGTTTTTTGGATGCCGCGGATATGCACATGCAGACACTAACAAGAGCCGTGGAGACAACAAAACCAAGAAGGGCACAGGACCACATTGAAATATTGAAACACATCGAATCTCAATATGGCGGATCCAAGATCCAAGATCTAAGATTCCACGGGACTCTTGGAAGCAATCTTGGATTCAGGGCCATATCGAAATATTGAGACCATATTGAATTTCAATATGGCGGATCCAAGATCCAAGATCTAAGATTGCACGAGACTCTTGGAAGCAATCTTGGATTCAGGGCCATATTGAAATATTGAGACCATATTGAATTTCAATATGGCGGATCCAAGATCCAAGATCTGAGATTGCACGGGACTCCTGGAAGGAATCTTGGATTCAGGGAGGCCCATATTGAAATATTGAGACCATATTGAATTTCAAAATGGCAGATCCAAGATCCATGATCCAAGATTCTTCCCCAAGAGTCCCGTGCAATCTTGGATCTTGGATCCGCCATATTGAAACTCAATATGGTTCAATATTTCAATATGGGCCATCCAAGATNGCAGATCCAAGATCCATGATCCAAGATTCTTCCCCAAGAGTCCCGTGCAATCTTGGATCTTGGATCCGCCATATTGAAACTCAATATGGTTCAATATTTCAATATGGGCCATCCAAGATCCATGATCCAAGATTCTTCCCCAAGAGTCTCGTGCAATCTTAGATCTTGGATCCGCCATATTGAAACTCAATGTGGCTCAATATTTCAATATGGGCCTCCGCGAGACCGTGTTGAAATAGTGAGCCGCATTGGGTTTCAATATGGTCGGTCTGTGTGGTGATGCGGAGATGATCCGAGACACGTGAGCGGAAGGAGGGGTTTGTGCCGTCATGAGGAGACGATCGCGAGTGGAAGAATGATCAGGGCGAGATGCTTGTGAGTGGAAATTGCTGAAAACAGATAAAATAGATCGATCTTTGGGGGGGGGGCTACCATATATATATATGCATATATACATACACGGTTCTCAAACCGTGGCACGTCGAAAAATGCAGAGTCCCGTCCTGGAAGTCAAGCTCACCTGGGCGAGGGCGTAGGTCTCAGAGGGGTTGTCGACACTTCTTGGTCAGGCTACGGAAAGCTACACTTATCTTACATACCGTTATATGCTAACCTATTCATATAGTAAAGCATTTTAAATTACATTAAAGATTAAGTTACAATCAAGTCAGAACCGAACACTCGAATCTATCCTTCGCCTCTGACTTGTTCGGGCCTGGGGTTCGTACTTGTGAGCTTTGGGTTAGACCGGCTCTGGTGTTGTAGGGTTGTGGGTTCATCCGTTCATCCTTAGCTTCTGGGGGAGGTCCTTAGATCGCAGAGTCCATCGCATGCTCTTGCAGTTGAGGTGTCGATGTGACAGGCATGTACAAACCCTGCATCCTGGACTGCTAAGCTCCAGACAAAGCATAAAGGGATGTATTTGCTATGTTACAGCATAGCAGTCTTCGATTATAATACGATACTATACGATACTGCAATATTAAAAATGTAAACCCTTCACCCTGAACTGCAACACCTTGAATTCAGATCCACAGAAAGGAGCTCTCTGACGGGTCCTTCGTGGGACCCAAGGTGGTGCATGATGCTGCACGTTATCGAGCCGCAGCTTAACTGCCTTGAACCTTGAACGTCTAGGGTTTGGGGTTTACGGCTCCAGCTCTGAATAACCCCATGAAAAACTCCACGGAAGCTTCACATCCAGGGGCTCTGAATTGCATATATACAACACCATTCCTCAAACATCAGCACATGCATGCCTCCCGTAGACCTGTCGAACTCCCCATGGAAATTCTACTTATGCTCCCTGCAGTGCCCTCTGTCTTGCAGCAGCCGATTTGCCGTTTCCATCCTCGCGAGGAGACGGAGGCCATGAGGGGAACAGACAACTAAGATTTCAGGTGTCGGTTTCGTTTTGTTTCAGCTTATTCTTTCCAAGGTCAGGAAGCTTAGGATTTTGGAGTCGGTTTCGCTGTTAGCTCATTCTTTCCAGGGTTGAGAAGCTCAGGATGTAGGAGTCGTAAAAAGGATAATGATGTTACGGCTAAGGGGCTGAAACCCAGGGGTTCAAGCGCCGGCGTGGATCGGGCAACAGAGCAAGGCGCGTGGCTGAATGCTGTGTCTAGGGACTAGTGGAGTGTAGATAAGCTTAGTTCATATGCTTCAACCGGCAGCACTGCTTCCAAGTCAGCTGTATTGCTACGTCGACTGTTGTAAGATCTAAGGCTCTAAGGTCTTTACATGGCCTTCTGAAGAATTGAAGCATACAGCCAAGTCAGTCAGCTCAGTGGTGGGTGGTCGATCTGGGTCAAAGCCCTTCACCCTAAGCCGCAGTGTCGAATCCCTGCCAGGCACTGGCACCTTAGGGTGTCACATCGAAGACCTTGGTGCTACTGTTTAGGGTTTAGGGGCTACTGATTCAACAGTAGTATAGTATGTTACCGTATACTACATACTATACTGCGTATAGTCTGTTTGAATATCCTAAACTATAGCATCTTGTATTGTGCTGTTGTATAATACTGATTCAACAACCAAGGTAATGTAGGAACCTGACTAAGAAACTAGGCGCAACATAGTAGGATTCATATAAAGAACCCTAATTAAGGCCCAAGGTTTCTGAATCAGGTTCCTACATTATCTTCGAACATGGCCTTGTCCACATCATTGATCCACTGCCACAGCTCTTCATCACTGGGGCAGGCACCTTGGCTCGGCAACCCGACGTCTCAAAATATAAGCCCAGGAAATCTGAATCTTTTGGTTTAGGCTTTAGGGTTTGGGGCCTCAACCTTGATAGAACTTGTGAACAAAACCCATGAAAGAACCCTTAGAGGGTTCCTGATGCGCGGATTCAGGACTATGGGCTGTGAGGTCGTGGCTCCCTGCATGCCTTCTTTCTGAATCAAATGGAAAGGCATCGACTCCAGGCTCAGGGCAAACGAGGGTTTAGGGCTCCTCTCAAGGGGATCTATAAGGGGTACTATAATGGTTCCTAGTTCCTTTACAGGGATCTACAAGGGTTCTAGAAAGGGGTTTGGGGGTTCAGGGTAAACCCCCAAGGGGCCTCTAATAGAGCCCTTGTGGCCCTTGCTAGGTCTAGAGTCTAGAGTTTAATTTATGCCTCCAGGTAGTATTTTCAGGATGCCAGCTACGACTGCTTCGACGTCATGAGCACAGCCTAGGGCGAAGGCATAGCTTGTGAGGCATGGGCTCGTCGGGTTCCTGCGACCTAAAAGCCATCCCAAACCATACTACCCCAAACGATATGGGGTTTAGGACCACCAACCGCAAGCCCTAAACAAACTCTAAAACCGAAGACCCAAACCTGTCCACAACGACCGAGTCTTCCTGTAAGCAAGGGTGAAGTACCAAGAACACAACCACAATAGAACCACACAAACCCTAAACCCTAAACCCTGAACCAACCACACACGCACACACACAACTTCCAGCCTGAGACCACTAACCCCGAAACCATTAGCCCCTAGCCCTGAAACGCCTAAAACCTAAACCCCTAACTCCGAAAACCCCTAGCCTAAACCCCTGCAGCCCCCCAACTCCGAAACATCTCATCCCTAAGCCCCAACCACCCTGCAAAAAAAAAGTGGAGCAACGGGGGCCGAGAAGCCGAGAGCTCTCATCGCCGTGCCCAACTCAGAGGTCGAGATCGAACCGCCTCCGTCGATATCCTCAAAGGTTTGGGGTTAAGGTTAGGGTTTAGGGTTTAATGGGGTTTAGGGTTTGGGGTTAAGGGTTTCGGGGAGAATGAATTGTGTTTAGGGTGTAAGGGGGCCGTTTAGGGGTTCCTATAAGGGTTCCGACGAAGTTCTGCAAGGGGGCGCTCCTTTCGGCTGAGGCTTAGGTGTGCAGGTTAGGGTTTCGAGTCTCAGCTGCAGGGGTTCCTTTAGTACTTAGGGTTCTTTGTAAGGGTTCCGACAAAGGTTCCTATAAGTATTATGTTAATCGGGGGGTTTAGGGCTTGTGGCTTGGATTTACTTAGGGTTTAGGGGTTTTAGGGGTTAGGACTTAGGGTCGTTGAGTGCTACTTGGGTTTTGGGCGGGGTTTAGAGCAGGCGGGTAGGGCTTTCCGGGGTTCCGAGTTGGGTGAGATTCCCGAGCTTTGTAAAGTGTCGGTGCCGTAAACGGTACAGTATGTATGGTCTCGCGTAGAGGCATCAACTTGATGAGTTCTGCATCTTGGAGTTTGGGCAGACATTTGCAAGGACCCGATGCAACAATTGTTCGATCCATGACGATTTTGCCTCCCGCCTGGCCAGGACGAACCTACGATGCAGGGTCTGTTGCTTGCTCACATAATCTATACAATGTCTGAGGGCAACAGGTCGACTTCAGCCGGACTTCGTCGTCAGAGCTTGGCGCAAGGTTTTGTTGGGCTGATTTGGTGTACAGTGCCCAACATCCCCCTGCCTGCCACTTTCTGTCTGCCGTTACGGCCAGGGTCTCAAGCCCACATGCATGCATGTATACATCAAGACGGGAAGATTTCCCGCATGAGTGCCTTCGATAACGAAGCTATTTTGGGGTCCTTGTCCTGTCTCTGCTTTTGCAACATGTTGCATGCCCCGTCAATGATCCACTTTTCTCCTTTTCCAGCTGGTCGATCCTTTCCTCCAGCTGGTGGATCCTCTCCTGTGCTACCTGGAGTTCCGTCTTTGGCGGAGCTGCCTCCACGCTTCCTGCCGGACTTTCCGTTGCACCTGCCGATTCTTGGACCGACGAAGCTTCCTGCTCGGCCCGGCGAGAGACCGGCGTTGCCAAATATGAAGTAGACGACGGACGTTTGAAAGTGAATATTCTTTTGTGCTTCGATGATGCTTTTTAGAAGCATGCCCTGTCACGACAACAACCTCCGTTCTCCTGATGTTTCTCTGTATGCAGGCGGTTGTGCCCTCCTGACGATGCTGATGGATTTAGCACCCAGGGTGAAGCTGATGGTTATGGAATCTCATTTGGCCTCCTTGGGGCTCATTTTGTCGGACTCAAATGTAAACTTAAACACACTTGTACTTGCTATTCACACTTCTTCTCTCTGCAAAACCAGTTGGCCAAGGCGGTTACCAAAACAAAATCATCGCGGCGACGAGCACCGTGCTCATGACAGCATCTTGTGCTACCATTACTCTACCGTACACTCTAAGATTAAGCTCTGCCGTATGTACATGAACCCAGGCTATTGACCTTGCAGGTGCAAGGCTAGGGTTCACGAGTGCGAGGATATCGTTTTGGGCTGAGGATGTGCAGTGGGCGTACCGAGATGCACAAGTACTTCTGAAGCCTGCAACTTTCTTGCAGAGAACAGCTTCGAACGGCAACAAGCTGCCGAAAATACACCTACTAGGACCTGGACGAGTAAGATCGTGAGCTATACTCTTAATACCCTTTTTTGCACACGGGCTCGGGAAGCCTAAACCCTAAAACCCCAAACCCTAAACCCTGCTCTAAAACCCTAAGCTCTAAACCCAAAGGCCCTGAGAGAGGGTGATCCGGCGGAGTCGGCTAAGTCCAGATTGACAGCAAAGAGGCGTAGTCATCGAAGGCCACCTTGTACCTAGGCTTCTTGGGGGAGTTAGAAGTCTACAGGTTCAGGGTTCAGGGTTTCGGGCTCAGGGTTTAGGGTTTATAAGACCCACAGCATGAACCACAAGACCTGAACCTGCACCCTAATTCACAATTTGCTAACCGAAGGATCACGAAGCTTCAGCCGTATAATGCTTCGACATTCCTTGCTCTCAGAAGCGTTGTGTCCTTATGAACGTGCAAGCCGTCAAAAGTCAAAGCTTCAACTTTGAACTCTAAACCCCAACCCTTCTCTCAACAAAACAGCTTAGCGCACATCTCTGTCTGGGCCGGTGCTTTGTTTGGCTGTGAGACATGGGAAGTTGTCATGTCGAGACACTACGCGGAAATGGGAGCCTAGCGACAAGAACGTTCCATGCAGCGACACGCAACCTTAAGTGCAACAAATCATATTGTACTGAGAGGAGAAAAAGGAGAAAAGCCAAGCAGTTGTGCCGAGACACGACTGGCACATGCCTATGTGCATATAGAATACGGCTTTGATCTGTTGTTGCCTTTCTAAAGTCTTGTCTTAAAGTTGAAATCTTTTGAGAGTCTAGAGGACACGGTCTCACAGGGAATGCTGAACCAAAACTGAGAAGCCCTCAACCCCTCAAAGCCAAAGCCCCGCAGAGTTGGGACCCAAGACCCTACTTGAACCCTTTTTCGGGTTCCTAGTATCATTCTTCCTCTTTTTCTTGCTGTTCTTATTTTCTTATGCTTTTCCTTTAGAAAAAGTTCGGATATTCTGGGTTAAAGTAAACCCGGCGCCGAAGGTTCCTACCTACCTACCTTAACCTACCAAACCCTACTTTTTTGTCGGCTCTTATTATAAACCCGAATATAAGATTTATAAAGACCCGACAAAAAAGTGGGGTTTGGTAGGTTAAGGTACATAGTACAAACGTAGGGTCATGTGGATTGGTTTAAGTTGTCTGGGTTGCTTAGGGATGCCACAGACTGAATACTTTACCGACACAGCTCCTTCGGGTTCCTCGTTCTAGTTATCCTATGATATACTCGCCCCCGAAACCCCATTCTAGCAATTACGGCCCCTACATTACTTATGATCATATACCCCCACGAAACCCTATTCTAGCCATTGCGGCCACTACATTACTTCTCTGTCTCTCTGTCTCTCTCTCTCTCTCTCTGCCGTTGCATCCAAAGACCCTTACAACTGGACGAGTGCATATGCCAGGAACCGAGGCGCCGACTGTTCCAGAGACCCCAGACCCTAAACCCTACATTACTTATGACCCCTTCTTGCGGGTTTTGGCGGCCGGGGCACTCGGCGATCTGCTCCTCTGTGAAGTACTCGGCCATGGCGACCTCACAGTTCAAGTCGCTTTGGGCTTTGGGTTTTAGGTCTCTTTGGTCTGGGGTGGGGTTTGAGGATCTATAGTTTAAGACTCAGGGTTGCGGGGTAACCCTAAACCCCAAACCCTAAGTCCCAAAACCTGGGGTTCGGGGATCTATAGTTCAAGTCTCAGGGTTTAGGGTTCAGGGTTTTTCAGGCAGCAGGTTCGGGGTTGGCAGGTCCTGGAGGTTGTAATCAGCATCCATGTAAGAGGGGTGTCCGCAGGCTGATGTGCGGTTTCCAAAGGTTTGAGTGGTCGCGGGCAGTTACGTCACGCGTGGAGTCAGCAGTATAAGTGTGTGTGTGTGTCTATGTTAGTCTATGTGTATATATACATATATACACCTATAATAGAAAGAGAGAGAGAGGGAAATAAATAGAGAGAGAGAGAGATTCTAAATGCCCAAAGCCTGAAACCCTAACACACACCCGGACCCTGAATCTTGAACTGTTTACCTCAAACCCTGACTCCTGGAGCATTGGCCTCTCATCAATCCGCATCCCCACTACAGAAGCCCAGCAGAAATGCCTCTTCACGTCAGTCGCGCCCGGGGGCGCCGGGGAGCGCGAGGCGTCTAAGCCAGAACGGCAACCAAGAGTTGCTACGCTCAAGCTTTATATGGTTTGGAGGGATTCAGGGTTTCGTTGCTTTGATGTCTAGGGGCTGAAGGCGTGTGGATGTAGGAGGGAGGGATTCGGGATTCAAGGCGAAAAGCTTCATGGAGATGCCTTTATTTAGGAAACTCCAAGCTTTCAAGCGTCGTTAAGCCGTTAAGCCCTAACCCTATCAAACCAAACCCTAAGCTTGCAGATAGCAATACCGATTAAACATATGCAAGGATTAAGGATCTACATAAGGTTCAGCAAAAGCGCAGTGTTCACGGCAATCAGTATAGCCGTGAGGGGTTCAAAGGACAAAATTGAATTTAGGGCCAAGGTGGGGCAAGCAGCGCCTAAATCCCAAAGCCTGAACCCTGGTCCTTGAGTGAGGACTACGCAGACTGTGGCCATAGCTGGACCCCGCAGACCTCAGCTTCGGATGCCGGCGTTCTATGTGGCTAGGGCGGCAAGGAGTTGGCTGCAGAAGCGCGAGTCGATACAAGGAAGACCAGCAGTACCTGTCTACCTACCTACCTACCTAGCTAGCCGCCTACATACTTCATAGCACGAAAGCGTTACAGAACATTACACAACACTGCAATTGCATGGCATAAAGCAACTCAACATAGCATAGCCCACCACAACGCAGCATAACACAGCATGGCAAATCATAGCATGCTGCGGTGTCACTACGTGCGCATGTATGCATGTATGCATGTATAGCCACATAGTTGTGGCCCAATGTACCTATGGGTCTAACAGAGACTAGCGACGTACAAATGGCTTTCAGTAGAAACGTGTATGTTCCACCTCGCACACCGCCGAACCTGCCTGAGAACTTACGCTTCAAAGATCACGACTTAATTAGGCAGCTTCAGGAACCTCCAAATCCCTGGAAATCCTCCACTTCACCCTGCACTTGCATGCCCTCAGAAACGGCGTCATGGCACTGTGGGCGGCTTCGGTTGCCACCGCTTGTAGAGGTTGTGGTGCTCAGCTGCCCGCTAAAGGAACCTCATGGCAGCCATGTTTCATGAACCCAGGCCAAATGGAGTACCACTGCTACTACTAGTGATGCTGCTGCTACTGCTGCTACTGCTGCGACTACTCCCACTACAGCCACTGCCACTGGCACTGCTATTGCTACTACAACGACGACGACTACTACTCCTCATCCTCCTCCTGCTGCTGCTTCGACTGTTAGCACTACGGCAGCTGCTACCCCTACTGCTGCCTGGACGTCTCAGGTTCAGGGCTTAGGGTTTATAACAAAAGGCTCGCGGTGTCCGAGAGGTGTATGGGCTGAAGAGCGGTGCTGTCAAACGAAGCATCTTGGGGTATATGGGCACTTTGGTCAAACACAAGTCGAGCAGGACACTGATGTCCCTTTTATATATTAGATATGTACACGTGCACATGTGCAAAAAGCATTATTAAATCTGCTATGTATATATATATATATACACATGTATACATGTACATAATTACATAGGTAGTTGCATGTTCGAACTTAATATACACACATATATACACACTATTATATACACACTATTATATATATACATGTATATATATATACATGTATATATATAAGGAGAAACGCACATACATACGTACATGCATACATACGCATGTATTTACCTTGCGCACCTGGAAATACGAAGGGGCGAGTCCCTAAAGCCCCTAACCTCCGAAGCTCTAAATCCTGAACTCCGACACCCTCGAAGCCCTCAAAAACCCCAACCCCTAATCCCTAACCTCTTAGGGCTACTTTAAAGGGCTTACAGGTATTTAGGGCCTAGGGGATTTGGAGCTTAGAGGGCTAAGGCAGGGTTTCGAAGCTCAGGACTGTATAGCGCCCTCTTGAAACATAAGTCTTACATTACCCTAAACCCTAAACCCTAAAGTACCAAACCCTAGAAACATAAGTCTTACATACCGAGCCGCTCTTAGCTTACCCCAAATCCCAAAAAGCCCTTTTGCATCCGGTGGGGGGAGCGACTCTACCGGGAAAGACTTCTATCCGCGCTTCAAAGCCCTAAACCCCTAAACCCTAAAAGCCCTATAAACCCTAAACCAGACAAGCCCTGTCTGTGGATCTGAGGGCTGCGCGGCTCACACCTTCCACTCTGGGAAGACGTTGGCTCTTGGAAAACATGGCGACACATGGGTTTAAGGTTTAGGGTTTAGGGGTTTAGGGTTTATTTGGGGCTTAGGGTTTAGGGTTTTCTGAAATTGAATTTGGAGTTTCCGAAAATTAGAGGTACCTTATTTGAGGGTCCTTATAGTAAGGATCCTACTATTTAAGGTACCAATTGGGTGTAGGGCTTATAGGCTCGGGTGTATAGGGCTTAGGGTGGGCCCTACGGACTACAGGGGTTTAAAGGGTCGACGGGTGTTTTCTCAACGTTTTGGGACTTTTGGGAAACATCCACTAAACCCGCTAAACTCCGGGTTGAGCAGCACTTTCCCACTTACAGACTTTTGGCTCCGGCCCGTGGCAAACCCGAAAAGTCCCGAAAGCCGGGTCAACTGTGGTAAATAGAACTGGATTTCGGGATGTTCAAACATCAACCGGAAGTGCTGGCGCTCCAAGGCTTGCACTTTGAATGCCACGATTATTGGAGATCCACAGCTTGGTTTTAAAAATTAAGCTCAGGCGTCTGTATGATGACTTCCCCGGCAAGTCATCTCAGGTCCTTTATAAAACTCCATACCCGAAACACTCTGTTTAGGGTTTGGGGTTCAATCCTGTTTATGTGGGCCCTCATTGTGTGCCTGCAGCTTGAGATAAAGACGTCATCAGCAGGTCGAAGCAAATCCTAAGATTTCCACACCAGGATTTACAGACGAACAAATCTTAAATTTACCCTGGCGCGATCGAAAGTCCTAGTTACAAACCTGGGACAGTGCAATGCATCCGAATAATATAGGGGCCTTAACAATTAGTTTTGGAGTATATTATTTTACTATACTTATTATACGGAACCCTTATAGGCCCCTATATTACACTCGGAAGACGGGTCTCTGAACCCTGGACAACAATCCGCCTTGTGCTAAGGACAAGCATTGACATAGGATGCATCGTTGCTACTGTTGCAGGAAGACAGTCACAAGGCAGCGGGACCTTTAACCCTAAACCCTAAACCGTTTGGGGTTTCAGGACTTGGCAGATTTGATCGTCAAAGCTTGTCGGTTAGGGGCGGCTTGCGGGTTCAGCGTTTCAGCCGACCACAACTCTGTGGCATACGCTGGCGTGGGTGGGGGGGTCTCTCCAAGATCCGACTGTTCCGGCATGTCTCCGTCAATTTGGCTTGAAGTTGCTTTGCTGGCATGCTGGCAACTTTGATTCGAAGTCCCGAAGCCTACAGCCCCTCAACCCCATAATTACAAAACCCTCCGCCCTACAATCGGGGTAAAAACCTTGAACCCCATCTGCCAAAAAAACACAAACCAACTCTTAGAAGTAGCTCGGAGTGACTTGTATGTCGGCTGGCCTGCGAGATAGATGCTGTAGGTATTACATGCAAACAGAGCCATACCCAAGCCCTTACTGTTCCAGGCAAGACTTAGTTCCACGCATGTCCCCGTAATGTTGTATCCACTAAAGCTGTTGAAGTCAGTGGCTACGCAGGTCTGGAAGAGTAGGGTTCAGACATCTTAGGGTCTACCTATAGTCTCTCCATTGTAGTTCCTTCTTTTGGTTTAACCAAATATTATAATAAGGATCCTATACGGTAACCCCAAAAAGGAACTACTATGGAGACTATACGTACCTTCAGACGCTGAAGTATGGTACCTTGTCTTGGGTATTGCCGGGAATAAGACAACAACGGAACCGAAAGATAGATGCAACTGTATCAGAGAGTGAAGGCAGGCGGTCAGGCGTCGGGGTTCAGTGCTGAGGATTTCGAGTTTCTAGCCTGGGAGACTTGGGGTTAGGCCAGACTCGATGCACAGCGGGGGTAGGTGGTCGTAAAATCCTAAACCCTATCACACGGAACCATAAACGGTGCAAGTGACTCTACGACGTGTGGACAAACACATGAATTTTGAATTTTCTCGCTCTTCATGTGTTCAGGATCAGATGTGCCCTAAAAAGGCCGACTCAATGTCGGTATAGATGTGCCCTGCAAAGGATGATTCAAGTCTCAAGGGAGTTTCAGAAAGTCAGAATCTTCAAAATAGGTATGCTTGTTAAGGCGCCCGTCGGATTCTGAAACCTCCATACCAGGTTTCTCGTATGAAGCAGTTTCCGATTACCAGTATCCCATAAACAAAAATACCTCGCCAAGGTTCACCAAGCCCTAAACCCTAAACCCTAAACCCTCAGAACCATGCCTTGAAATCCTACCGTCGTCAGGTCCTTCAGGCTCCGCGAGAGAAGCTGTAGAAATGGCTGCTCTATTGAAAAGGAACTGGGTTTTATGATTTAGAAGGGCTCTTAGGAATTAGAACGGGGGTATTAGGGTTGGGGTTTAGGGTTTTGAGGAGTTACTGGGACATAGCCATTAGAGGCTGGGGTTGCAGCAAAACCCTTCCAGGCCGGCTGCGATCTATCCCTGCAGAGCTCGGGGTGGTCTAGGACCCTGTGATTCCGGGTCTATCGCATAGGAATTGAAGACTGCAAGGTACGTCGATCGTTTAAGCATATCGTATGGGAGTTGAAGACTGAAAGGTAGGTTGATGATTTAAGCCGTTTACGTGGTTTCAAAGCATCATTGGTTTCCTTCCGGATGTGGGTACGCAATCTCCGGGGCTTTGGAGTTCAAAGGCTGGTATGTGATAGGGGGATAAATTAAATGAATGCCCCTACAATAATTACATGATAGGGGTTCTCACAGGGTTCTCACCTGAGATCGTTCCCTGACTTTACGCACATTGCCGACTCCGCCACGGCCGATTTTCGGCACGGTGGCGGCATCCAAGGGCTTTGTCGAGGCTGACAAAGCCACCAACCCCGCAAGCCTAAACGTCGCTACACCCGCACGCACGAAAGCAAACCCGAAAGCCGAAGCAATAAGTCCGCTACTCGTCGCTATGTCGCAACCACTACCATAGGGGCCTTAATAATTAGAACAGGGTTTTGGGGCCCATGATACTACAATTATGATAAAGAACACCAAAATCAAATAGCAGAGGTGATTATTAAGGCCCCTGTATTATGTGCTCGGAGATCTCCGTCGGTTCTTCACCTGTCAGAGCTTCACCGTCTGCTCCTGTCACTCGACTTCCTGGTGACTTGGGAACCATACGGTTGATGATATAAACCCTACATTACCTTAAGGCATAAAGCTATGGGAGGAATTATGGTATATTCCTTATTATGGGTAATGCAGGATTTCTATTATCAACAGTAGTAGCCTTGTAGTAACCCTGTGTAAACCCCGTAAGGCCACCCTCAAGCGAGCCTTGGGGGGACAGGGCGTGTGGCATCTACGTAGGTCGACAGGGTTACGCCCAGATCAGAACAAAAGCACGTACACACACACACACGTGCAAAAAAAAACCACAAAGTGCTCAAATCCTAAAGCCCTCAAGCCACGGATGGCAGCTTCAATACACAGGAGATCCTGTGCTAATCTGAAACCTGAGACCATCGGATCATGACTGTAAAGGCTCCGGAATGGAGCCCGCAAATTGACAAACGGAATGAAGCCCTGAACCCTCAACCCTATAGTCCTGATGGCTCAATCTGCTCGGCGCAATCTTCCTTGTGCATCCTGACCTGCTCTCCTGGCTTCGTCTACTTTTAAGTTTAGGGCTCTTTAGCGTTTGGGGCTTACTTGCAGGGTTCAGGGTGTAGGGCTGCCAGAGACGGGCAAGAGACGTGTTTTCTGAAATGCTACCGTTGGTTACGACTATGACTACGAGTATGATTTGAGATTTTTACGTATTGTATTTTTGATTGTAAGTCTGATTATAGTCATATGATCATATGCTATTGTTATAAAAAGCCTTAGTACTCCATTTTGATAGTTCCACATATTCGACTCTACTCCCCTCAGTCATTGTCACGGATGTACGATGCTTTAATTTCGGTTTCTGGGCTTTGGAGTTCAGACCGAAAGTGCTTGTGGGAAACAGGCACCCTACGTACACTGACCAAAGTAAAGCCCGAACGTAAACCCCATAACCCTGCCTTGCCTGCCCTGTGCGAGTGTGTGAGCGTCGAAAGCCCTGAACCCATCAACTCTAAACCCTAACTGTAAGGACTCATATTTTAAGGCTTTTGGGCCTAAGGACCATCTTATATAAGGTTTTGGGGCAATTTTGAGACTTAGGCTAAACCATGAAGCCCACTTCAGATGACAAGCCACGGAGGAGGTTCAGCTCTCGGCACTGCTGGCGCAAACGTCGATTCCTTGCTGCCAGAACAGCGACCCCCCCGGTCAGGGTTCCAGTTACCTATGGTAGCCTACCTTAACCTACCAAACCCTACTTTTTTGTCGGTTCTTATTATAAACCCTAATATAAGATTTATAAAGACCCGACAAGAAAGTAGGGTTTGGTAGGTTAAGGTACTAACCATATATTATGTACCCCAGACACCTACTCCTAAGGGTCCATGTGCCCAAATTAGTATATGCATTGGCGCCAAAGTATATACGAATTTGGGTACATGGACCCTTACCCCAAGGGTCCAAGTACCCAATAATCATATACTCTCCAAAATCCTACCTACATAACTACTATCCTAAAACCGAGTACCTAATTATTGGGTCCTTTGGACCCTTGGGGTTAGACTTAGGGTACAGGGAACTGGAGCCCTAGGTTTAGGGTTTGGAAGCTTACGGTGCGTTGCCAAAGTTTCTTGGGGCTTCAGGGGCTTGGGTTTCCAAGGGTCAGGGCACATAGGCAGGTGGAAAGGCTGAGCCCTACCCGAACTTCTTAAGGTCCTAGCAGCCTCCCTAAACCCTAAACCCTAAACCCTTACCCGAACTTCTTAAGGTCCTAGCAGCCTGGGAACGTAAACCAAACTTAGGGTTTCTCATGGCCCAGAGACCCGAAGTGACTCTGCGTAATTAGGAGGTGCCCGATGCCCCTGGAAAGATACCTGGACCTGTGGGGTTAGACTGAGAAAGCTAAGTTAGCGACCTCCGGGTCCGGAATAGTCACTCTTGGGGACACCGACATAGAGCATCTAAGGTGTATACACCTTAGATGCTATAGGTTTTGTTCTTTTGAACGCCTGTTTCCACCTAGCCGGTTTGTTGGTCGGTAGAATCCACGTTGTGGAAAGCGAGGCTGACAACACCTGGCTCTCAGAAGTAAATCACTGTCACTCGTCCTGTTGACTGTCGTACTCCTGCTATAGGGTTTAGGGTTTAGGGATCCAATCTTGGGGACACAGACATAGAGCATTTCAGGTGTAGGGCTTAGGGTTCAAGGCTTATAGGGTCGAGGCTTGAAGCCCTGACTCTAAACAACTCAGCTCAGGAAGAGCATGGGGTGAACCCATGTGTTCATGATGGTTAGGACAACTAGGACAGCACCTCAACGGTAGGGAATCCCAAAACCCTGAACCCTGAAGGCTGTTGGGCAAGTAGAGGAGCTGAAAGGATTGTTCGTGGCATTGGTACCACGCCAGCGGCGGTAATGAGCACTTGTGTTAGGAATGACATCGCAACTGCATCTCTGATCAGCACTACCCAAAACAAAACATGCGCACTCTTGCGTTGAATCGGATCTCCAGTCTTGTCAACTTAAAATGTTCTTGCAGTAAGCGGACATTTCTTTGAGCAACTTTCCAAGGCTAAACCCTTCAGCCTGAAGCCATTGGTACCCTGAGTACTGACTAAACCCTAAACCGTAACAACCCAAAACCCTCACTCTCAGACAAGACTCCGCCACTTCTCTTGAACCTGCATGCCTGGGAATAAGGATTGGAACTTGAGGATCCCGGATTGAAGTTTTATGGTTCAGGGTTTGGCGTTGAGGGCTTGGGTTGGCTCAGGGTTTGCTTCGTCTTGGGTTCGGCTGTGCCGGGCTTTAGCAGCCAAACCCTAAACTCTAAACCCTAAACCCTAAACCCTGGCAATTGGGTCTTCGGGGACCCGAACTGAACTGGGGATTGAAGAGTTTCTAGTACTACCTATAGTCTCCGTTGTAATAGCCTCAAACCTAGGTTTTGAGACCCTTGCGTGGTGTAACACAAACGAGCATCTGCTTAGCGCTATGGCCGCCTTCAGAAGCCATTCAGTGACCCCTGGTTTTGTCTAGGAACCCGATAGGCCGTGTGGTAACGCAGAGATCAGAACACTGAGTAGTGTCATCCCCTTGTAATTCCCTGGTAGGTCTAGCAGATTCCAGCCTAAGATACCAAAATCCCTACTCTCAGTATTCAGGCTTCTATAGACAGTACATCCAGAAGCCGAAGTCACCACTTGCTGCCCGACTTGTCTCTGTCCCCGTCCCTTGAAGACCCTAATAGTGTCGGGGTTAGTGTAAGGTTCAGGGTTTAGTACTATGTATCTCATTGTGGAGGGAGATATTGGGAGAGTATAGTATAGGGATCATGGCCTCTATCGAATCAGGGGGGCACGCATGAATGAAGCTAGCCTTTGGCAGGATATGTGGGTTCAGGGTTTGGGTTAAGGGTTTAGGTTGGGCAACCCTTGGCGCAGGTTTTCTAAACTCCTCATTTGGGGCCAGTTCGGGGGGGTCACCATGCTCTGCAGCCGTTGATTTTCCACCTTGGCAGCTTGGTTTTTCCACGCTGAACCGGCCGGTTTTCCACATCAAACCGGCAGCTTTTCCACACCGAACCGCTGTGTTTTCCACACCGAAACCGGCCCCAAAAGTGTCGATTTCCGCGTCAAAACCCCGCCAACTCGGCCGGTTTTCCACGCCGAAACGGTCGGTTTTCAACACGAACAGGACCGATTTTCCACATCAAATCTGCCCGTTTTCCGCATCAAAACGACCGGGTTTCCACACCAAAGCCGGCGATGTTGTGCACCAAAACGGCTCTGCTCTCCATACATATGCGCATGTATGAGGTTCATGACATGTTTCGCACGCACAACAGCCACAACTTGAAGAAAGTGATGTTTTGAATCCGAATCGAGCCACCATCATGGAAGACTTGACTGCGATGCCCAAGCCATGCATGAGTTAATTTCGTTTGTCCCACGGTCCCTAACGGACAGATTGAGGCACGACTTCATTTTTTGCATCCATGTCCATGCTGCTGGCAGCCTCTCGACTCTCGGCTCCTTACGACCCCTCACCAGTCGCCCCAGCACAAAGATACTAGTCTGACGGGAGTGAGCTTGGCCTTTGGTTTGGTGCGAAAGCCGAGTTTATAGATCAGCTTAAAGGCTTTGGTCTTTGGGCTTTGGGCCTGGGGCCTTGGGTCTTCCAATATTGCTGACATACGGAGTGTGTTAGTTTTCGACTCTTCGACTTTTCATTTCGACTCATTTATAAGAGTCATGCCATGCAATTCATGTATAGGCTATATAGGTTTATAATTTGGGCTTACCGGGCTCAGGGCTCAGATTGAGCAATCCGATCCAGTTCTTTCCCCCACTCAAACCGGAAACCGAAAACCATACTGGAAACTCTGCGATGTCCTAGCGGTTCCGTTATGACTCATGACTCACTGTTGAGAGTGGCTAAGGCGGCTAACACCAAGACTAAGACTAAGCTAACTAAGATGACTAAGACCAAGACTAAGGCCCAAGGCCCAAGGCACTGAGATTTGCAACAAGCTGAACCTCCTAAGTCCTAACCTAAGGCCCTTAAGGGTTACTTAGTTACTTCGCATCTGGGACTCACGATTGCGAGGAGTTCGGCTGTGACACGCCGGTTGCATTCGCAGCTCTCAGCGCTCAGCCAGACCTGAGCGAGCCCAGGTTGACTTGACTCGATTGTTCTACGATTAACTGCAGACTCTTAAGTTATCTTAAGCCTGATAGAGCAGCGCCCGCCATGCAGCTGATCTTTCTTACGCGGCTGAAGAACGACCCCATGGCCCATGTGCAGACAGCAGACAGCAAGTTTTAAAATCGCAAAGCACGCTCTGGCCTACGCTTCCCTTGTACTCTGTGCTGCTCGCAGCTTCTGTGCCAACTCACTAACTCTGTCAAACCGTTCTGTTAACTTGTAAGTTGCAGATTGCCAGACTCCTTTGTTTTCGGCTAGCAGTCACGTCGTTTATCAGAATATTGAATATTAACCAATCCGCACAGAAATGCAAGCCTTAAGCAAGAGCAGCCTTCAAAGGATCTATCGCAGACTGCCAGCGGCTTGCAGGACCCTCGACATCAAAGCTTGAAAGCTGAACAAAACTCACTAGAAATGCCAGGAAAACATGCAGCTGAGCTCCAGAAAGCTCAACTTTCAGCGGATGTCCGACGCAACACGAGCCAACCAAACCCCGCGACATGCCTGGCTGTTCAGACCAAGTTCACAGCTTGATCACGATCCAGTCCCAGCAGCAACCTTATTCAGGAGCAGGTCCAGATTCTTCTCCACGGTGATATTCTTCGACACGATCATCAAGCGAGCACGCCTCGCAAGATGGGAACGTGTCTCGTCCTTGCGGAGCGGGCGGGTTAGCCCCTGCACAGCAGCCAGCTCGCAAATCATGGTGCGAGCCAGTGTGAACTGGGTGTCGTCAATGGCGAGCGACGAGATGTCGTCCGGGATCAACTCGCTCAGCACGCTCAAAGCTTTGGTGGATTCCACCGAAGATTCCATCACCTTGACCTCGCTATGCAGCTGCTTCGTGCTCGCACTCTGCGCAATGGGCAAAAGTGAGTTCAAGGCTGCCTGATCACAGCCCTGCTGCAAAGTGCTCCGAACTGATGCCAATTCTTCCGTGGCAAGGAGGCTCTGGATGTGCTGCTGTGCTCGCTGGATCTCCGCACGGAGACTGCTGCACACCTCTGACGCCATTTGCTTCATGACACGCACCGTCCCACTCTCGAACTTCTGCATGACCATCACCTTCATGCCTTGGTGGGACTCCGGCTCCTCGAAAACACGCAGGCTGCAGAGCACATCGTCGGCCGCCGTCTTCCTAGACTGAACTGATCGTATTGAACACACCTTTTGACCTTTTATTTACGGTTACCACAATAAGCACAAGCTATTGTTCAATTTCTGGATTGAATACCGAATGTTGGCTTCACTCGACTTGCATCATTAATCATTAGTCATTATGCACTATAGTAATGCATATTTGTTTCTGGGACCATGCTGTATATGGTATAGTTATAGTCTATAGTCTTATAGACACTTATAGACTTATAACTTATAGTCTTACAAGATTCTTGAGCCTCAAAGTTATAATCTAGAAGAGTTCCTATGGCACTAAACTAAAGATCCCGCAAAAATAACGAATAGAATTGGCTCTGGAAACTCAGACCATAGGCAGACGAGAGAGTACTATAGAGACAACCAACAATGACAAGATTGTTCCAATAAAGCTCCATATTATATATATATAGGTATATAGATATGTATAAATAGATATATATATATATATATATTATACATATAATACATACATATAACATATATATATATTATAATATACACTGACTACTCGAACAGATCGGCATGGCAACAGTAGGACATGCTACAGGCACGCTGTAGGTTTAACAGAGTTTCAGGCGCCATGTCTATATATGGAACCGACTTCAGAACCCTCGCCGTAGCTCAAGACACGAAGCAACCTTGGGACCCTGGACCTTGCAACAGCTCGATGCGGCATGAGGCACGCTTTCAAGATGGCCGTGGCAAAGTCCTCATAGAGGTCGCCCTCATCCTTATCCTGCGCCGCCTCGGGTTTTAGGAGGGACTTTCTTGTGGGCAATGGCCTTCACCTCGGTGATGCTTTTGCAGAATGCCGGCAGGTAGCAGATCAACCAAAGTGGAACATTGCAGGCTTCTCGGCTTGCGCCGTCCGGATCACCGAGGATGGCCACCGCAAGCCCTCCAAAGTTACGGTCCTTCCAGCCTGCCATGCTCTTAAGCAAGGCCAGAGTTTTGTCGCCGGCATCAGACATCTCTTTCGTGCTGATATCAGCAGCATCTAGAGCGGCCAAGTCGATGGCAGCACCTCCCTCGGAGAGAAGCAAAGACCGAATAACCGCCTTTGCATAGGCAACCTTCGTGACGGGCGTCAGTGTCTCCACCAAAGCCGTCTCCACCATCAAGTGAAACTTCGAAACGGCCACTTCCTTGAAGGTAGCAAAGCTTTGCACCGACTCCATTTGCTGAGGAGGCTGCCCAAGCAACTCCACAAATGCCTGCTGGTGTTCGGGAATATCAGCACAGTCCAAACGACAGCCCACAAGCAATGGCCGGCAGCTGCTGCGGAGGATGCGTGTCACGTTGTTGTAGATTTCCAACTCTGCCCGCGGCTTCTGGAGATTTTCCACATCCAGTACCTTAGCCAACGTGAGATCACTCTTCTCCTCAATGTCCTGGCACAATTCTCTGCACGCCCTCTCGATTGGGATCACCTTCTGCTCCAACTCACCACCAACGATCTGGCTCTCCCACACCTCCAGCATGGACTGGCAGATCTTGTTCAAGCGATCGCACGCGTTCTCCTCACCTCGCTTGGAGACAGCTTGCGCGTATGCCTGGCGGCGCTTGGGCTTGGACGGCTTGGATGCACAAACAACATGTCCCAACAATGACAGTCAGGAGCTGCAGATCTCTGAAACTTTGCGATTTGGTTGAAACAAAAACACCAGGGCCAAAGCCTTCGATCTACGCAGGATGATAGGTTTCGAACGATTAGTTATGATTAGTTAATAGATAGTTGTTTCGCTTGCATTCATGATAAATAACCTAAAGTCCGACTCGCTGCTTCATGATGTGCTGTCGTTTGATCGTTTAACAGTTTGTTTCACTCGTGATCTGGCGTAAGATGCCCATCATACACAACCATGACCATGACACGCCAACTCGTGCAATGGCTTGTTACTTTTTTTGGTTGGTTTCGGTTTCGACCTAGTCAATGAATCAATGCTGTCATGCATCAGACAATCTAGCGACAAGGGCACCGGACACGTACACAAAAAACTGACTCGAATAGTGCATTGACGACCGTAGCCGTAACAGGAAAGGCGGGTTAAAAGGATAAGTATGCAGCAGTATGCTTTCTATACGAGATGGCAGATGGTAGCAATATGAGATATGAGAGACTAGATGTTCAGGTTTGGTTCGATACTACTTTACTTTAAGCCGAAACTCTCTGGACTAGTGACTTGACTGGTGACTAATGACCAGTGACCTATTGACTATAACGACAAATGACCAATGACTCTAGTGAATAATAGTGACTAATGAAACTAATAATAAGAAATCATAATTACTAATGATACTAATGACTAATGTCTAGTCGCTTCACTCAAACTTAAGACACTAACTCTAATCTAACCCTCTAACCGGACTCTGTACAACCGCATTCACTCTCGACTCCATACTCAACTCCTGGAACCAAGCATCATACCGAATCATACCCCAGATTCTTTAGACTGGCCTCAAATTGGCTTTGCTGGAACTACTCCGAAAAACTTCGAGAACGGAACTGCCTGAATCTTCTTATCCACGAATCCAAGCTCGTCCACCGAACGGGCGATGAACTCCGTGCTGGCAGTCCTCCGGATGTCTGCCATCTCGTCAGCGGCTTTCTCGTACTTCTCACAGAAGGCCAGCAACTGGTCCAAGTTCTCATCGGCCTGGAAGTCGGGCTCCGCCGACACTTTCGTCGTCAGCTCCGTGAGGCGGCTCTCTAGAGCGACGTCCTTGACCCTTTTGTCGTAAGCAAGAGCCGCCGCCTCCAAGATTTGGAGGCCGGTGCTGAAGTTGTTGAGGCACTTGTGCAGCTTGAGATCCTTGTTGCAGCGGAAGTCTTGCAGCAACGCTTTGAGCTCATCCAAGGTAAGCACGTCTTGGTTCATGGGGTCCAACAGCGGCTTCATTTTTGCCAGCTCACCTTTGATCGTGGATTCATCCGGCAGGAGGTTTTCCTTCAAGATTGACTCGAGGAGGGACTTCACAGCCGCGGCTTTGTTGTCCTCCCGGAGGAGTTCGGCAATAAGCCGAGTCACCTCCCTGTCCAAGAATGCAAGTCTGACGGTGGCATCCTCGATCAGCTTCGCATTGAAATCCTCTCCGGCTCCTCCACCGGCACTCGCACCCAACAAGGCCTTCAACTTCTCCACATCGCTGTTCTTCGCTGCAGAATCGATGTCCCGTGAAAGGGCCATCTCCATCATCTTGGCCGGGGCTTTGTAGTCCCCCGCAGCTTTTGCTGCATCCCATATGTCCCGCCCTGTTGACTTTTCATCGTTCAGGGCCGTCACCAGCGCGGTAACACTGGCAAGCGAGCTTTGCAGGGCCCTGAGTTCCTCTAGGACACGCATTCCCGGCGAAGCAGCATTAGCACTGGAGGATGCGGTGGGGTCATAGTTCAAAGTATATGTCCCCACCAACGATGGCGTCAATCGATTCTTCACTTTGTCGATAACAGTCTGAAGAGCTTTGGTTTTCACCATATGCAGTCGGTCACTGCACTGCAAATTCTCCAGGAGCTGCTTGCCCTCCAACAGAACCCTCTCCGAGGCTTGCACTTCTTTGGCCACCTTCGCTTCGTTCTTGTTGGCAGGTTTCTCTGGCGATGGGTTAGGGCTGTCACCCCCAGGCGCAGGCGCAGACTTCGCTTTTGCCTTTGGCTTGCCACCGCCGCCGCCGCCGCCTCTGCCCCTTCTGCCGCGACCCTTGCCACCGCCGCGGCCCTCGTCATCATCTCCGGCTCCTGCAGCACTTGCGACTGACTTAATTACGTGTTGCTCCAACCAAACAAGGTTCCATTAAGTTTTGCTGCCCCACAACGACAACAATCATGTCCAAAACGACATCACAAACATCATCTTCAGCAGCAGCATCATCAACCACAACGACAACCACTGCAGCGACTACCATCGCAACTGCTTCTACGTGTAAATTCACTCCCCCTATACAATCCTTTGCCTCCACGGTGCCTCCACTCAACCTTAACCCCACCGTTGCACATGCTAGCTAGCCTTAAACCCCGAAGCCCTACAGCCTAAAGCCCTAAAAGCCTGGGCCTAAGCCGAAGCCTTAAACCCCAAACCCCCTAAGCCCTAAACTTCCCTAAACCCTAAAAAGGTTAAAACCATTACCCAGCCTTTAACTCAAAATGCTAAACTTCTAAACCCTATGCTCTAAGCTCTAAGCCCTAAGCCTTAACCCTCAATCTTACACTTCAAGAACATGAAAGGTTTTAGGTTTGTACGGTTTCAGGCTTCAGGGTTTGAAGCCTTAAGGTTAAGGACGAGGTCTTTGGGAGTTTCCAGTTTTAGGGCTTTGGGGGTTTTATGTTTTTAGGGCTTCGGGCTTCGGGGTTTTAGGTTTTCAGGGTTTAAGTCTAAGCTAAAGTTAAGGCAAAATACATTCATAGTTTATGATTCTAGACAATGTTCGGCTTTAGGCTTAGGGCATCTGTGGGATTCAGGTTTCGGGGTTCAGCCCTCATCCACTGAACCCGATGCTGGACAGCAAACTTGTAACTTGCCGGTACCGCTGGGACCTGCTGGATTCCTGATGGATCTGAATCTGAATCTAAATCTAGCTACTGAAGATCGGCCTTCATTGCCCAAAGCCTGGCTGACCCAAGAGACAGAGAGAGCAACAGAAGGGCAGAGAGAGAGAGAGAGAGAGAGAGTGAGAGTGAGTGAGTGATATACATGTTACATATATATATAGAGAGAGAGAGAGACAGAGAAACAAACAAAGATAGCGGGGCAGGAGTTAATTACGAGCAGGAGCAGCAAGAATCATACCGAATCATACCTTTAGCTGAAAACTGTGCTGAAGTCCTTCGATGTGCAGCATGCCGGCATCAAACTCCATCAGGTCATCAAACTCGTCGACCCTTTTCCGCTTGCTGCTAGAAGGGGTCAGAGTGTGCACCTCTGGGGAGTTCTCTGTCTCGGCCTTGGTACGTGTGGAGAAGTTGTGCATGTCACGGGCACGATCCCAAGCGCCGCCCATCTCCTTCGCATTGATGGCCGTGTTTGCATCGGCCGTTGTGACCACATTCGCCGCTGCCGATTTTTTCACGTCGAAGACTTCGGTGCATCCAGGGTCGAGCCCATCGGATCTCGGAAGAAGCACTCCTGACTCGCTACAGCAAATGAAGCATTGGGTCTCACCCAATCGACCAAAATAAACCGCTAAGTGTTAAGTTTTTTTACGCTTTCAAGTCATCAAGCTCAACCGGCTAAAGCCACTTAATTTAAGCTTAATCATGAGCCCAAATTGACAGCAACTCAGCACCTGCGAGGGTTCGGCCCCCTTGCTTGATCTTGGTGATCTGCTTGTCGCTCGGCTTTTTGCCAAACCTGGACTCGTAAACGTCCACCGGCCAGAGTACGCCCAGGCAGGTCCGAAGTTCGAGAGCTTGCTGGTCGGTGACCTGCACGACGTGGTCATTAAGCGAATGTTCGGCACCCTGATCTGGAACAAATGCTCCGGTCTTGCGTCTCTTGGCCAGGGACTCGTTCTGTTGCTGTTCATACTTGTGAACATCGGACATATGATTCTCGTACCTGATGGCACTTGGAAATCGCAGAAGGACAGGTCACTCCCGGTACAAAATTATAAAATATACGAATACGAATCTACGACCCAAGACCTAGGAACCCTGGCCTACGATCGGCGGCTACAGCCTGTGTCTACGGCCTACGCCACCTCAGCTTCAAGAATCGAGCTTCCAATCATTTTAGGCTTTTAGGCTTTAGAATTAGAATAAGAGATTTTAGAATCAGAAATATTATATGATTTCAAATCATCAAATATGAGACACTGAATTCTTCTCGTCCAGGACCTAAAGCTAGACGACTTAAAGGCTTGAAACTTTAAACGATAATGGTTAGACGATTAGACTGTTAGACGGTTATAGACTGACTAGTTTAGAGTTTAGGTTTAGACTCTTGATTCTTGACTCTAGTCATCTAGTCACTCTAGCTTATTAGATAGTTTAAGTTTAGAGTTAGAGTTTAGAGTCAGAAGTTTAATTTAGTTTAAATTTAGACTGCGACTTGGGCTGATTGAACTATTAAACTCAGATTCAGATTTTGCAATTAAAGTCTAAGTCTAACATTCTAAGATGCGAAATAGCACACTTTTTAAACCAGTTCCTTTGCAGTCTCTTCGTCTTTGTTATTTGTTACAGCATTGTTACGGTCACGATTCCTGAAATCCTAATCATTCACTGGAAACATGGGTTGGCTAAAGAAAACACAAGAATAATAAGCGGTGCGAATCTACAACATACCGCCATCAATTTATCCTTCGCTCGGCTAATTCCTTACTGCTGCATTAGGCAAAGTAGCTTCCTGCAACCAAACACACAAATTCAGCCCGAAAATCAAAGGTCTGCAAAACCTTGCCCTAAGACTCGTCATTGTTCTCAGCTACCTTCTTCTGATAGGTAGACTTCGATTCAGGCGATAGAAGCGCATCTGGATTCGTGCGCCTCAAGGTAGCCAGGCAAACCAGGCATTCCTTGTGTCGATCCGACTTGAAACACAAGCAAGGCTTGTCCGGCTGGAACTGCAAGAACGGGTTAGGAAAGTCCCTGGCCCTTCGGCAGAACAAACAACCGCGAAACTGGGGTGTGCCCCAAAGTGCCGATGCTTCACTCGTCTCGGATGGCAACAACGAACTGCCTGCTGCCGACATGTCGGCAGAAAGACTGCGCCAGTTCTCGTAGATAGGATCGCTGCTGAAAATCTGAGCTGTGGCCCAGAAATCAACAATCTCAAGGACATGCGCACTTAAATACAGGAAATCCCTACTTGGAGGATCATGGGACTTAGTAAGTAAGGATATAAGTGCCTTAAGTGGGCATATAATTAAATATAAGTATAGTTACCTTAACTAAGTCCCATGATCCTCTAAGTAAGCTCCCTTGCTCAATGATTCTTCAGTCTTGAGTGCCTTTTCTATGCGATGACATCAGCCAGCACAAGTGAAAGAGCAACACCAATAACATCCAGGATGAATCCTACGTTGTGTCAATCCTTTCTTGTCATTGACTATTCCGAATGGATTTTCCTAGCGTCCCTATTGTAGAGAACCTCTCCCGTTGCCGTGGCAGTTGCACCGCTAACATCGGAAGGATAAGCCGATAAGTCGGTAATGCCCACTAGCAACAACCACCACTGAAGACCGAGAGCCCTGCAACTCGAAGCAAATCATAGCCCCATCGCAACGTCGGTGCACCTGGGCAGAGCAGTTTTGGAGCAAATGATTTAGTCAAGAAACACACGTCTCACTCGGCAGACTGGTATCAACTTCTCATCTTAACTTCTCATCATTCTGGTCTCTCTACACAGAACTCAAATTATGGCCCACCGCTGGCACCACTTGCAGTCACTTGCATGTTGATCACATAAGGTATTTTTGTTCCGAGCACACACATATCTTGTCAAGATCAAAATTTCGGGATGCTCTGGCGGAATGGCCATGGTCAGCACAAGGAATCGGTATGGAGGCATCAAGATGGGCTACTCACGCTAGTCTAGAGTCAGGTCCATGGTCCATGAGGTCCATGAGTCTATGAAGTCTATGGTCTACGGAATCTCCAAATCTGATCTATAGACCTTACATAGTTACATAGACTTACATAATTACATAGACATAGACTAGAGATAGAGATGTCAGACGGACTCGAGGAAGGTCAACAGACAATACATATAGTTCGCTTGGCCGGCCACAGCCATCACACAGAACTCTAGGGATGCTAGCGCAAAACTCTGGGAGGATGGAAATCCTCCGCTACTGGCAATCGCAGTTGGTATGCGGTATGCTGCCAGCTCCGAACGACTGCTTAGCCTTCGCCTTAGCCCTCCCAAGCAAAGAGATCGTCCAGGGTGTCCGAACGCAACGCCTTTGTCTTTGCCCTTGAGGATGAAGACTGCGCTTGGGCAGGACCTATGATGGGCATGCTCTGCCTCTCGAGGATCACGCCCTTCATCACAAGATTGGCCTCCACCGTCTTTTTGCAGATGAGGGCTGCAGCAAAGCAGAAACTGTTGAAGGCGTTTCCTGCCAAGTCTGCCAATAGCTCCTGCCCCTCCGCGTAGTCCATGAGTTTGAACTGCTCGGATCCGAATTGCAGCCCTTGCAAAAGCATCATCTCCATCCCACAGGCCAGTCGTGCTTTCTTCGTGAGGAGGAGTTGGCTTCCCGGGGTTACGATATCACAAGTGTTGGGTTGGATGGCACGCAGGCCGCGAAAGCTCTGGCTCAGCTCGACACCCGCATCGCGGGCGTCCGGGAACTGGATGCCGTAAATCTTGCAGAGGTCGAACTGCCTCTCTGTCAGGGCCATCAGGCCCGGATGACTTTGCAACACTGCATCAGTAGGTCTCGATGCCTGCCACCAATCCATTCCTTGGGCCTGCATGGCCTTGGCATGCACCTGTGCCCATTTGCGCTTCTTCGTGATGGGCTTCTGCATGGCATCCCTCCACACGGCCTTTTCCTGCGTTCGCTGGATGTGCTCCCTGACAAAGACCGAGTTCTCCTCAAGCAGGAAGTCATTGAGGGAACGCAGTTTCTCACCTGGTGGAATACACAACTCAGTCATTGCTTGCAAAACCAGCTCGGACACTTCATGCTCCGACACCGCAGCCTGGTCTGCCATCCACTTCGGAACACAGATCATAAACACTCTCTGCCGTGCTACCGGCATTCCAAACAAAGATGGCTTCAAGACCAAAGGCACCATGAAGAGGCCAACCTGCTTTGCACGGTGGGCACAGTACTGCAGGTTGCTCCTCCATGCCTCGTGTGTCTCCGGATTCCGTCCTCTGGGCGCATCCAACAAGCCCATCACGTTCTCCAGAATCATGCCACGGAACTTGTGCTCGGAGCCCTCTTGCGCTTGCTTCTGCATGGTCTCAGCAAAGTGCATGGCATCGTCGAACACTTTCCCCGTCCGTTTCCCTGCCTGCCTCACCACGGAAACATTGTCAGGTGCTTGACGGTTCAGCTTCGAGACATCCTGGCATGGGAACCCCATCCACAACTCTTGACACGGCTTCAACTTTTCAGTGCTCTCAGACAAGACATTGTGTATGCTCGCACCAGGGCCAGCACGTAAGCTGGCCGTATCTTCATAGAGGCTCTTCAAATCTTCGGAGGGATCTTTCATGCCGGTGAAAATGTGTCGAATGAATTCCCTTTTCCTAGGGTCCTTCTCGCAAGACCACACGTGATCCAGCTCCATTGGCGCGCCAAGCTGCTTCATGGCCAATGCCGAGGCTCTGCCCACCATGATGGGCCCATCACTCCCGGAGCAAGCTGAAGCAACCTGAAGAACGGGATCACGTGTTATCATCTCCAGCAAATCTGCCCGCATGCCATCAGGCAGACCACGCACGGCCTGGCAGCACCAATCCACCAGCTGGTCAAACCCGTTCTTGTCAAAGCTCCCCTGTAAGTTGTACTTCGGCTGGGCAGTGGAACTTGGGCCTGGGTTTGGGTACAACGGCATGATCGGATCAATCAGTGACTCGTCCAGCTCCTCCATACTGTCTTCAGGCTCCTCGGGCACCTGATTCACGTCACCTTGTGATTCGTTGTCGCCCTCGTCCTCGTCCGTGCCATCATCGCCATCTCCGTTGCCAGAGCAACCGTCTTCATCAGGCTCCGATAGATGGGAGCCCGGTGGGGAGTGGGACTTGCACTCCTTGTCATCCTGCGTGTCGACAGCATTCGGAGAGGGAGCGCCGGTGGTATCAGGATCGCGGTCTGCATCCTCACTGTCTGAGACATGGGACACCAGCATTCCATCAGATTCACTGCCTTCTGCAGCAGGGGCTGCATCAGGGGCAGCGGCTTCGGCTTCGGTTTTTTCATCACACGACTCCGGCTCCGGCGTCACAACCTTGGCTTCGGCTTTGGCCTTGGCCACTTTTCGAGCAGCAGGCCTACGCATGACCGGCCCTCCAGCCCCACGCTTTCCCATGACGGCACGGCGGACACACTGTACAATCTCAGATTCAGAAAGGACGAAAAACCATAAGGACCTAAGGACCTTCCCGTGATTGAAACATTACAAAACTACAATTAAATTACAATATTACAAGTCAATCTAGTCAATCTTATATACCTGGACCAACTTCCCAAGTAGGTACACACCGACGTCGTTCAGTCTTTAAGCCTGAAGCAGCAACTTAAGCAACCCACTGAAGCTTGCATTCTTAGGAATTGCATGTGCTGAGCGAAGGCGCACACACGGCGAGTCATGCCCAATAACACAAAATGTCGAGCTCGGCTTGCACTCCACTTGGCAAGCTATCAATCCTGTGGCTGAGCGATGCACGATGATGCGGGAAGCGGCAGCCCGAAGCGTTCCCAATCTGCAGTGGATTGCGAAGGCCAGGCTGGGCTCGGTTTTTGTTATAATTGTTACGGGTGAGATCCGGGGGAGAAACAGCTTTGTGAATTTGTGACTCTATGCTTTCGGCGACTAGGTTGCTGGGGCCTTGGCCTTGGAACCTTGGACGTCGGGCCGTAAGTTAGATTGAGATTCACCTGGGAGGGGGATATCAGAATCACTGATCTAAGGCTAAGGCTAAGGCTCAATACGACGAAGGAAAACAGCTTGGCATCCTCATCACTCTCTGGACTCGAGACAGTAGACTCAGAATCTAGACTCGATGCCCTCTATCGACTCTAGACTCTAGACTCTCTAGACTCTCTAGACTCTCTAGACTCTAGACTCTAGACCCTACTCTACACTCTACACTTTACACTCTAGACTCTAGACTCTAGACTCTAAACTCTAAACTCTAGATTCTGGACTCTAGATCTAGACTAGACTCCAGACTAGATGCGACTCTCTAGATTCTAGGTTCTTGACTCATTCTTGACTTTAAACAACAACCTCTAAACTCTGGACTTTCGACTGTAAGACTAAGACTAAGCCGCCTAAGCCTCAGACTCTTGATTAAAAGCGGGTTCCAGGCACTCGACACTCTCCGGACTTTAAATTCTCTACTCTCAACAGTCAACAGACTCAACAGTAATCTCGAAACTCGAAACCCTTCCCCTTGAATTACAAACGACCCGACCGTCCAGAAACCAAAAAGCGAGATTGAGCACAGGGCCACTTGGCCGCCAAGCCTGGCACACAATGGATGGACCTTTAGGATGGAGAAAGCCTAGAGGCTCCGTTTCGGCTAAAGACTGAATTCAGTTAATTCAATTAATTATAACTACAACTTACAACTAATTAATTGCAAGTTACAAGCTTACAGGGTGCTTTACCAACTGGCTTACAAGCCAATAACAATGGTGGAGGGTGGAGGGACTATAGACTATAGGGCTGGGAAGTGTCGAATCGAATCTCGGAGTCCAGTCTACCCGACGCATTTGATTTGGAATTGTAGCTGCAAAGTCTGCAAAGTATTTGGTGGCTGTTGAGAAAGGGAGGGAGGTAGGGAGGGGGGCGGGGGGGGNGATTTGCGGAAAAAGTTGTGGACAAATGTTTGTGGTGCGGAAAGATTTGCGGAAAAAGTTGTGGACAAATGTTTGTCGTGCGGAAAGATTTGCGGAAAAAGTTGTGGACAAATGTTTGTCGTGCGGAAAGATTTGCGGAAAAAGTTGTGGACAAATGTTTGTGGTGCGGAAAGATTTGCGGAAAAAGTTGTGGACAAATGTTTGTCGTGCGGAAAGATTTGCGGAAAAGCTTGTGGAAAACCTTTTGTTGATGCGGAAAGATTTGCGGAAAAGCTTGTGGACAAACTTTTGTTGATGCGGAAAGATTTGCGGAAAAGCTTGTGGAAAACATTTTGTTGATGCGGAAAGATTTGCGGAAAAGCTTGTGGAAAACATTTTGTTGATGCGGAAAGACTTGCGGAAAAGGTTGTGGAAACACGTTTGAAACCTGTCGTTTCTAAACTTTTGGGTTTTTTCCACAACGTTTTCCGCAAAATCTTTCCGCACCACAAACATTTGTCCACAACTTTTTCCGCAAATCTTTCCGCACGACAAACATTTGTCCACAACTTTTTCCGCAAATCTTTCCGCACCACAAACATTTGTCCACAACTTTTTCCGCATCAACAAAATGTTTTCCACAACCTTTTCCGCAAATCTTTCCGCATCAACAAAATGTTTTCCACAAGCTTTTCCGCAAATCTTTCCGCATCAACAAAAGGTTTTCCACAAGCTTTTCCGCAAATCTTTCCGCATCAACAAAAGTTTGTCCACAACTTGTTCCGCAAATCTTTCCGCATCAGCAAAAGTCTTTCCATAGATCTTCCCGCACCAACAAAAGTCTGTCCGCAACTTTTTCCGCAATTCTTTCCGCATCAGCAAAAGTGATTATACAATTCATTCCACAAATCTGTCTGCATCGAGAGAAATTTTTCCACACATCTTTCCGCGTCAGCAGATTTGTTTCCACAGTTTTCCACGTAAACAAAAAGATTTTCCACAGGTTGTGTCCGCAACTCTTTCCGCAAGAAACATATGTTCCACAGCTTTTCCGCATCAGCAACACGCTTTCCGAAGCTTTTCCGTGTCAGCAGCAAGTTATCTCCGGAACAAATCTGACGGTGCTGCTGTTTGTAAACTGTAACTGTAAGCTGTAAGCTGCTTACTGTAAGCTGTAACTGTAAGCTGTAAGCCGTAAACCGCTCCCGATGCTTGTCGCTGCTCAGCCAGAAAGTGAGGGCAGGATGCGCATTGACACGTTTGCACGTCTGCGGAAGGTGTTGCGAGTCTTAAGGCCATGAGAACACTTGCAAAATTCGCGTGTTGAAATATGGAAGGATTTGTGGACACTCCCTGATTCACGCGATGTATGCAGGGTGCTCCAAGTTGGCCGACACAACACTATTGTGATCGAAAAGATAGTGTGTTGTTATGACTCGTACCGCTGCTATGAGATTGACTAAATTGACTAATTTAAACAAGTAGTAAAATCTTAGTAAAACCTATTTGATCAGATTGGGGTCAGATTGGGCCCAGTCTTATTGCACAAGCTGCTGGAAGATCAGAGAGCAGCCTACACCGCAGATGCCCCATATATGAAGCCGTGATTTCTGCTTTGGACACAGACACACACACACACCGCACACGTTCGAACAAACCTCATGACACAACTCATGGCTAGTGACCCAAGAATTAACAAAATTCATCTCCCCTTAAGTCTCTCTATTGACGCTAGGGTACGATTGCTTTCGATTTTAGAACTTGCCAGCACCACTGAAATTATCCCAGCATCTTTGAATCTTTATGTTCGGGCAGTTGTAGGTACACGATTTCTGAGATGGCGCAGGACAAGGCTTGGGAGTTCGAACTTAAAGGCTTACGGGCTTACGCTTAGGCTTGGCTTAGGCCCTTGGGCCCTGGGGTCCTCAGGGCTTGCGGCGGCTGAGGTTTAGGCTGCGGCTTAGGTTTAGGACCAGTTTAGGACTAGGACTTATACAGGGTCGTCTGATGATTTGCCTTACAAGAGGACTTTAAGTCTTGAGTCCCCGGGTCCAAGGTCCAAGTCCAAGATCCAAGACTCTCCAAGATGCACCCATGCCCCATGGTTGAGACCCCTCTATCACTGAACGGACAAAGGACAACCACAGAACAAACGAGCGTAAAGTCGGGAAAGTGTTGCCATGCCCCGTGCAATCTGCGCTGCCTGCCGAATACAGCACCGCAGCTCACCTTGTCGGAACGGAGGAAAACTCAGATACCGTGGACGTTGTGTTCATACGTAGAGACGTAGAGTGGATCTCAGCATCGGCTGTCGAACACGTGAATCCAACCCGCCCAAACCCCAGGCCGCTGAAGTCACTCAGGCAACAAAAGACGGATCCCTTCCGAAGCCCCGAAATTCCGGAATGTCTTCGCGGCAGCCTCAGTGAAGAAGCGGTGCGGCTTGGTCCTGAGAGCGGGACAATACGAAGTGTAAACAAGAGTAACAGGAACAGGGCATAAGGAAACTGATGGCAAGATTCCAGCTTGCTCCCTGCCTTAATGCAAATTATACAACCTTTTCACGGACAGAGCTAGTGAACCAAAATAACACAGCGACCCAGCGGCATACGTGGCATAGGGACTTGACTTAAGTTGACTTAAGTCTTAAGTATGATAGGCACGCTGCATAAACTCAAGACTCAAGATGGCAACGAAATGCAGCATCATTCAGCAAAACATTCAGTGCCATCGAAACGTGATAGCTTGGCAGCTTGGCTTAACTCGAACCGAGCTGGACTGTCCTAATATGATGCAAGGCAAAGCCATTCTGCTAAGTCCGGGTCAAAGGCCTGTGCTCCACAAAGAAGTCATCAACGTCGAGTCATGCCGCCGCTTTCGGCCTTCGAACTCGAACTGCCCAATTTCCGGACCTTAAGTCAAGGCTTGCTTCTTGGTGTTGGGCCGCAGTGGCCGTCAAGCCGGCATCCAACCACTTCACCAGGTCCACTTCGATATCATGCAACGTCGGTGCACGCCGCAAGCGCGCAGAAACAGCATGTAGTCTCTCTGATCCCGACGGCGGAGATGAAATCATGCAAACACATTTCCGGTGCAACTTACAGGTCGCCTTCAAAGTGTCGACACCAATCTGGTGCAATCTTCCCACTTCAGCATTGTCGGACTTTCGCCTGAAATTCCAGCAGCCAACATCCTGTATCTGAATCTCACGGGCACCTGCACCTGCGACTTCCGTAGAAGAGGGCTCGGATGGAACTGGCACTGGTTCTTCTGCAACAGCAACAGGACCAACAGCAGATGCATCCCCTGGTCCGAGACCATCGCCGACTTCGGCACCGGCCTCATCTGGCACGTTTTCCTCGCCGACCTCTGCAGCATTGCCTTCATGGAAGGCATCTTCGTCTCCGATGTCTTCCAGCTCCTGCAAAAGAGGATCGGCATCTGCATCTTGAACCGGTTCCGACTCCGCATCAGAGCCGACACCCTGGGGCTGATCTTCGATTGCAAGGCGTGGTCTCCGCCTTCTCACGGGTGCTTGAAGATCATCGAGCAAATCGAAGTCGTCCGAACGACGTCTGGGCTCTCGCCGGCACGGCTGCTCAGGCTCGTATTGACTTTTGGCATCAAAGGCTGCTCCCAGCTCAACGATCCGATGCCGGTCAAGGCGTGGAGCCGCATCGTCGAGGGTCCACTTCAACAGAGTCAGACGAACATGCTCCACAGGTTTATCGTCGACGAAACACAACCGAGCAGCCAAGGCATCTTCCGACAGCCATCTCAGCCTGAATATTTTAATATACAAGTCACAAGTCACAAGCAAACAATGTTACAGCACATAATATGTGGCCCATCATATGGCACAACATCGTGTCGCACAACATTCTTGCGACTTCAGTCTTGAAACACTGGGTTGCAAAATCAGGCAGGCTAAAGAAAAGGCTGCTGAGTTTTACATTTGGTGTTATGAGGAATCATAATATAATAAAGTACACTTAGTGAGTTAGTCAGCCAGTTAGCTAGTTAGTTGGAAGGTAATACAGTAGAAGCCAGAAAGTTGGAACATCGATTTAGGATGATTCATGCTGGGATTCCCTTCGCTTTACTTTAAGGGCATGAGTCATGAGGCTACTGATGTTGCAACTTTTTGGCTTCTACTGTAGTATTTACTGGACTCACTCAGTAGACCAAAACAGCAAGTGACAAGTGTCCCTAAGAAGCACTGTAACACTGTAACACTGAGACTGAAACACACTAACTTCGGAGGTAAGTGACCGTAGTAGAGTAAGCCATCACATCATTCATGAACTTGGAGAATCTCTGAAAATCTGAAAAGACTGAAAAGATAATAGATGTGCGAAGCTCCCGCACACAAGGCAATAGGTTCAAATCTACGTTCAACTCAATTGCACAACACCTGAATGAGGTTAAGACCAGGTTAATTAAGTTGATTAATGATTCAAGACTAGAAACAAAACTACCATTGGGACTGCAGGTAGCTTTCCCACCGATGCCTGGCATATGGGCCGCCGACCGGCCTTGAGGGGGGCCTTGTACTGGTCGTAGCAGCACTGCAGCACGACACCGACGGCAGAAGATGCTGATGCCTCGGTCGCCGAGTCAAGCCGACATGCGAAGACTGCGGCTTGAGCTTGCTTCAACTTACAACAATAACAAGTAACAAGCATCGGATCCCGGTGTCTGCCATTTCGAGGACTGTAACTAACAAGCAAAGGCAGAAATATGATTTGGCTATGATATGTCACGCACCTGAGCCCCATTATAAATGGACAAACTAACAAACTTACCGGCAAGACCGGAGCCTACCACTACTCAAACCGGAAAGGCAAAGGTGGCAAAGGACTATAATCACTTTGTCTACAGATACAGTAATAGTAATAATAATAACATACAAGCAAGGTCGCACACGCAGTGTCTGGCTGCAACTGAACCAAATTGATTTGTGCAGGATGGTGGGCCTGCCGTCCACTTGCTGAAGCGACTGCATAAAACGTGACACGTGACGGGTGCGCCGGAACATTTGGCCTGGCCGGGTCCCGGTCGACATAGCACTCTGCAGCAAGACATATGTTGGCTGCTGGAACATGCTTTGCCCATCCTTTGGTTCTCCCACACCCGCTCTGCACAACGGTCTTCAGCAACTCCAGAAGTCGGTCATGAAACAAGACAGATCGTCGCGTATTGTGATTCCGGCATAGTTCTCCACAACAATCGGGGTACTCAACCCTGTCAGGCATATCACCTCCTGACACGAAGCGGGTGGCTCGGTTGCGAAAATCGTTGATCTCGTTCGACAGATTCACTTTTCGGCTGAACAACCGTTCTCGCAGGTCTCCTGGTCGCAAAGGGAAGGACTCCGACTGTGCAATTTGGGAAGGGGCGTTGATGGCCTGACCTGAAGCTTGGTCCACCAGCGATGAATTGAAGCTTTGGCAAGTCACATGCTTTGGAAACGGTGGTTGGGTAGTATCCGGGGCACCGTCGGCCTGCCCAAGACGTTGCATCATCGTTCTCCACCCATCTTCACGAGACTGATCTTCCTGGGGCGGGGCCTGGGCAACAACAATCTGCAAGTCTGAGCCGGGTGGCGCCTGCGATGTCTTTTGCTGAAGACGCTCGCGAGCTGTGCTCAAGTCAGAAGCCACTTTCCGATTCTTGAGCTCGTCAAGTCGCGCCGGCGACAAAGCTGCGAAAGCTGCTTTGCAGGCATCCCATGATTCTTTGGTTGCCGGATTGAAAGGCTTGCCCGAGGCTCGCTGGCCCTTTATCCAATCGAATCGAAAGAGCTCAAACACACTCCAGGCTTTGGGACGTGAAGTGCTGCCCTGCGCGGCATCCGAAAGACTCCTTGCGCGCTTCCGTGCGCCTCCCCCCTCCGCGACAAGCACGTCCTGAATCAAGCCGGGAAATTCGGCCCAACCGCTACAGCTAGTACTTCTAATTGCACAGGCTATCCTTCCTAATTGCTCATTATACTCTTTTTGCTAATTTTGGCTAATTGTTGCTATTGCATTGTTATGGTCCATTATGGTTTTCTTGTTGTTGTTACTATTATCAGTGTTCTTATTCTGACCCATACTATGATATGATATGATTATGTACATGGTCGACATTTTGTATTATACGTCTGGTTATTATTCATGATTATTATTGTTATTCGTAGTACTGCTACTTTAAATTTATGATTACTATTACTGCTGCTATTATCCTATGTTATTTGAAGTTAGGTAACAAATGAAATATACTCTATCTATCATCTGTTACAGTGTTGCATAAAAGAAGTAACCAAGTGGTTCACTGATATTTGAAGCATTATAGTGTAAGCTGGTTAGGTTATTAAGTCTGTATTCTTAAGTCGTATACTGTTCTGTGATATTTCAGGATTTATACTACATACATTACATAATGTGATGATATGATGAGATATTGTCATATATACAGCAACTGTTTGCTGTTTACATCATGATCTACGAACACACTATAGTAAAATGTGAAGTCCTCTATTTATATGGTAAGGCTTGGTAAGGCCACTAGGGTCAGTAGGGCCGGGTATACCAGCTTCGTATTGATTTGACTTACGAACTGTGTAGTTATGACTTAGCTTTGCATTTATGCAACATATCATATGTATCATATGTAAATATACAGGAGATGAGGAGATTTTCTTTATTCTTACACAGCTAGGTCGTGAACATGAATACGAACTGGCTTGGACTTTATTCTACATTCCAAGAGCCATGGCGATAGCCATAGACTCCAGACTAGACCCTGAACGTACCAGGTGTGAGTATATTGGTTAAGAAAAACTATAGAAACTGGAAAGATGAAATAGACGTATATAGGCTAGGCAAACAAACAAACATACAAATAACCACAAACCGACAAAGCAACCCAGCTACCTGTCGATCTTGCACTCTGTGCACAGCCTGATTGAGCATTGGCTGCGCAGGCACATTCAGGGCGACAGCCCGTCGTTTGCGTTCGTCTTCCAAGCGTTCAACTGCACTGGCCTGATGGCGGGCCTCCTGCAGAATGGAGGTGGCTGCGAAAGTATGAAAAGGCATGGAAGGGTTCGCAGACCGCTTGTGCCGGGCATGCCTCTGCTCCACGGCTGCGATCCTGGGGCCGGTGGACACAAGGTTAAGCCTGAAGCCTGAAACTCTTCCCAAACTCCGAAGCCGAAGCTGCTACCCTTTTCACAAGCCGAACAACACCTGTAGATTCAGAAAGGCTGAATTGCGGGGTATGGGTTAGCTAAGCTAGTTACTGTTACTTTAATCAAATGAAACGAGCTGACGAACGAAGTATGAAAGTAAAATAAACGAGAAATAGTGTACATTCGTTATGAGTTGTGTCGTTATTATGGTTTTTAGTCAGATCTTTAGTCTTTAGTTTAGATCTTAGTCTTAGTTTTGTTACACTGATTGATTAGATTCGCTTTGGTGCGAGTTATGTCGAGGGAACTACTGAAAGCACAAACCCGGTGTCGACAGCTTCATGATGAGGGAGGAAAGCAAGAACATCCACCTCCAGGACAACAGGTCGCCCACAAACTCTTGTTCCGAAAGCATTTCTCTCAGTTCCCTCGCGAAGCCGGCTGGAAGGCAACAAGAGGGTGTAGCAAAGAAACGCTTGCAAAGCTCGGGGTGATCTTCGATGCGCCTGCAGTCAGCCAGGGCAAACAACTGCCATGGCTGCCGGTCCAGATTGCCAGCAAAGCGTTGCTGTAGTTCCGTTGCGTTCATGAGAATCTTGGAGCGCGCAGAAAGGGCCTCCTGCTGATTGTCGCGAATCCAGGTTTGCAGGTCACTGTCTCCGGAAAGGTTCACCAACAGTCGAAGTCGAGAAGCTTTGCCTTGCAGGCATGTGGCATAATACTGCATCACGGCATGGTTGTTCGATGTCCGCGGCCAAAGCTCCGAGAGCAGCTTCGGCCATGTTTGCGAGTCACAGGCGGTGTGTGCGAATTTCAAGTACGTGTCGTGTATATGCCGTAGTGGTTCAGTGGTGATAGCCAGAAGAACACGCTCAAATCGTTCCTGCGCCGATGACATCATTTGCTTGAATCGGCTGAAGCGTCGGCCTGCCAAAGCTTGCCAGTTCACTTTGTCATCCAGGTCAGGATCCCGATCAGGAGGAGGCTCGCGCTGGTTTACCTGCTGCGCCCATTGAGCTGCATCCAGCAGCCGCCCCAGCAGACCGTTGTAGTCGCAGCCCAAAAAAAAGTCTAAACACGGCCCGAGTTTGGACCAGTCGCTCATCAAGGGAACCGTGGGAATGAGACGGAACAATACTTTCATGATCGCCCAAGTGGCTTTCTGCTCCGCATCACGTCTCCTAGAGCAGCAGCCATTGGTGCAAACGTGGACAAAGAGACCACGTGTGAAGGAAGCATCGGCGCCGTTGAGCACCCTGCAGAAGCAATGTTCAATCTCAGCCGCCAGTCGCTGCTGCCCCGTGCTCGACTTGATGCCTGAAATATCTATATATCATATCTCTGACATATGACCGGTACCGGCTAGTCTACACCTTATACCGCTTATGATGACTTATAAGTGACTTATAACTTGTATATGCCGTACATGCCTGAATCGGGTCTACACCATATGGTACCCTATATTCGTACGGTATATTCGTATACTATACTATACTATACTATACCTACTTTACTTTACTATACCATATATCATATACCTATACTATACTATTATAAATTATAACTATTATACCTACACCTATGCTGCCGATACTGAAATTATCCGATATTATTATATTACATAGACGAAGATCGAGAACCTAGATGCCAGTATACAGCCTATACTAGGCCTGGACCTAGGCCTATACTATACCACACTAACTATCTACACACCCTGAACACGTCAAGCATCATCATCATCGCCATCATCATTAAATTAACCATTATTAATCATATTAATCATTAATCAAAAATCAATAAATTAACCAGTAATTATCGTCATTATGGTTCATGTGAATCATGAATCATCTTGAAACATCATCATCAAAGAACGAAGAACCAAGTGTAGCAAAACCATCATTGGAGCGTCATCAAGCGAATCAAGCCTATTCAAGCCGCGAGAGTAGCAAGGCTTCCAAAGCTGAGGAGAAATTGTCAGGTCTCATGGCTCACGGTTCAAAGCCTAACTAGCCTAACTCTGAGATCTTGAGGTCGATGATTCTTGGTCCTCATTCTTAACTCGACCTTGGGACCTTGGACCTTGAAGATAGAAATTCAGATCGCATGTCCTGTCGAGAGGCATGCAGCAGTATCAAAGCGCATGCCTCCATGGCGGTTTGCCTTGGGTTCAACCACCGCTCGACAACCTTGCAAGCCCTAGCTTAGGCCCGCTCAAACCCTGGAACTACCGGCCTTGCGCAGGATTTGCTGCCATTTGCCTTTCATGATGGCGAAGGTTGTCTTGCAAATACGAACACAACTCTTGCCGGAACGCATGACCCCGGGCACGATCTTCTGGCGTTGGGTTGGGAACCCATCTCAGGAATGTCTCTTCCTGCACGAGTTGTTGTACCGACACCAGCAATCTGAGGAAATGTCCTCCCATGCGAAGCCAGAGGCTTGCGCAAAAAAGGTTTTGAAGCAAGCGACCTCCGCTGTCAGCGGCCTTCGGACACTGCTCCACTGCATCACACATCACCAAATGGACCTGGTGATTGCCGCATTTGACCCATTCAGCGAAGATCGGCCTCTGGCCTTCTGCTCGTTGCTTGTGCTGGTGGTACTGATGGTAGTGCAGTTTCTCGTTCGCCAGGTGGGCATCCGCTTCGTGCAAAACGAAACGCAGCCTGCTGCACTCCAACAGTTCCTCAACTATGCTCATGATCTGTTTGTTCATGGGATGGCTACGCAACCCGCTGCTGATGGCAGCTGAAGAGTTTGTGGGCAGAGGCACCGGTGCCAACACGCACTCGCGGTACAGCTTCAAATTACTCTTGCCCGGGCCACCTATGAAGCCGATGCAAAAATGCAGTCGTGCGACGAGGACCTGCCAGCTGGAGCGTTGCTGGTGAGCTCCACTGCCATGGACTGCAGGAAGGGCCAGGGTTTGCGATGTTTCGTCCCACATGAGCGAGACGGTCGCTATGTCTGGTTTGGCTGCTTTTGCCCACTCCAAGAACTCAGTAAGCAACTTCAGTTGCACCTCCATAAACGTCAGGCTTGTCAAAACCAAGCATCTAACGATTGATTGCCTCGAAACTTTGTACATATCCGCCAAAGCGTGTCTGTTGTGGCGTTTGTCAAAAGCTATCCGAATCATTTCGCTCGGAGTCAATTTGTTCCTGCGCAATTTCTTTCGCTCCCACAGTCTCAACACCACGGAAGCAGCCCAGCCCGTTTTCGGCTTCTTCAGCTTGAAAGTCCGGAGCTGATGCGCATCGGATGCTGCCAAAGCATTATGCGCATCAGCAAACTTCACTAAAGCTTCGCCGTTAGCCTCCAAAGCCTGCTGTTGTTTCTTGCGAAGCTTAGCCAACCTGCCCGTAGCTGCCAAGAGACACTGTTGACTGTACGTTCGATCTTTGGCAGATCCTTTGCCAAACGCTGATTCCTGCAAAGGAAAGAACGGCAAAGGCGGCAAAGCCTATCTGACGGTTGTGTAATAGCAGACTTTTGAAGCCTCAGGAGTTGGGAGCGGCTAGCGGCTAGCGGCTAAGGACCTAAGCCTTAGACCTAAGCCCTAAGCTAAGCCTTAGCCTAAGCTAAAGTGATCAATCAAACCAAATATCAAACATCTGACACACTGGCCGAGTGCGATGGAAGACTCTCATCATTCTGCGGTTCTGCTTTTGTTTTTTTTTTAATGTGTTCATCTGTTCATCTGTTCATCTTATGTTGGCACAGCGCAAGCTCATCACATATCATGGTCGTGAGGCTGATACGGTTATTGCTGCCTTGTTAGTAATGCTTGCTACTTGGGGGATGGCGGCGGACTTGCAACCACCGCTACTAGCGTCAGCCCAACAATACAACGACCCGGCGTGGCAATATTGACGTCTGTGTCATCACCTGCTGCGACTCTTTACACGCCTGGTCTAGTGCATCCATCATCTATTCAAAAGCGTGCCCTGGTTAAGAAGGCTTCGCCCCGCCTTGGTGACAGCGCTATCGTCCTCGTTGGCCCCATCCAACAAGTCCACATCGCCATCCTGGGTACTTGCACAGAATAGATTGCTAAAACTAAACTAAAAGCAAAGCCACAACTTTTGTTTCATTGGAAAAACATGTTGGCATCATGAGGGGCAAGGACTTGTCTAAGGGCTGAGGCAAATCGCCTTGCTTGGGTTTCATACTATTCATGCTGTGTTAAAGGGTTATTGGAAGGTGCAGGAGCGGTCCACTCCAGTTGCATGACTTGCAAACACCAGTTCGCCGGAAGGTACTTGCAAGATATGCCGAGTCCCCCCAAGAATACGTTTCCTTGCGATAATGACTGGACCATTTGTCAAAGTCGGAATAGCTACCCCTGCTGCGAGCAATCAAGAGTTGACACTCTCAAGCCGACTCAAGCCTATAATTGAACTGGTGTGGGATCTGAGCTATCGTCGGCGAGGGTCATTCGTCTAGATTTTTAGTTAAACTCCAAAGGAATTAGAGTAGAGTCTAGAGTCTAGAGGAGCGGTGTATCGATATTGATTCATCATGGAACACAAAAACCCGGCGATCTAGTATAGCAACCAAGGTCAGCAACTCCGCTTTTCTGGTGGCTTCATCAGATGAAGTCAGCACTCCCACATACCAGATTTGACAAACAAAACCGGCTTCGCCTCGCGCCGCTACCTGCTAGCCAGCCACTACCTGTAGCCCGACGCCTACCGAAGCAGAATTTCAGGCCAGGTTGGCAGTGTGCAGGCCCGATAAAACAAGCCATTCCGACTTCTGTTGAGGTCAGTCAGAAAGCATTGTAACACCGAGCGTCTCACCACGAATATCCTATCATTCGGAATCCGACAATTCCGAAATCTCCGATGGTCTCATGAAAATCTCTCCGCCCTTGATGACAATGTCGGTATCCTGGTCGAAGCGCTGAATAGTCACCCCTGTGTGCGACGAATCAATGTCAAGATGCTCGAAGTCTTTCTTGAAATAGCCTGATTTCGTCGTTGTCTTAGCGCTGGCTGCTGATTTTGTCTTCTCGGAGTTCGACGAAGCACCGTCATGGTCAGTCGTGCTGACTGAGCGAAGCGTGAAGTCCTCATCGACAGTGAGCACAGTCAGCCCTGTCTGCGACGACGAAGTGTCTGCACACTTATGGCCGTCTGGCTTCGTGGTTTTCTTGCTGGCTGTCTTCTTGCTCTCCGTGCTCTTTGCAAGGAAGCCTTTTCGCAAGCCGGAGCCCCAAGCATCAGCCATCTGGACAGCGGACGAAAACAGAAACAAAAAGAGTCTTCAACTAAATCTCAATGAAGACTTGGCAGCTTGGGCCGGAATGGCGATTCACAGCCGCAGCCAAAGACTGAAAATTGGTCACCATCTTGGCTTCACCGGTTCCGGCTTGTTACGACTTGTCTGTGCTAACAAAGCCAAGTTTCCCCAGCAGCACCGTCAGGATGATCAGGATCAGCAATCGGACCGTCTCTGCCAACATTCTGCGGTTCATCCTCGGATAAATACAGGCCGAATGGATCTAGAGGACTCAGATGATGATATGATTCCGGACTTATCCGACGGGTGCACGTAGAAGGCAAGAAAATGACAACTTTCTAGCATCCTGGTCAGATTGTTTCAACGAAATACTGTATGTATTTGCTACAACTTCCATGTGTCTTTTGCTTCTAGGCTCCGGAAACATCAGACCTGGGGTCGCCTTTTGCAATTGTGGAAACTAACAGAAGTTGCACAGATGCCATGCAATGCAAAAGAGGCACCCACATCTCGAAAAGATCTGCCGCATCTGCAGCATCATCTGCCTTGGACACGCCAAAAATAACTGGCCGACCGGAAACTATACGAAGTTGGCTAAATTTGCTGATGATTGACTAGCCAGCACATGGCTCGTGCCATACGTCTAACTGTATAACAGCACCTCGCTACCCGAAGCGAAACTACATGATGAGCATGGTTGGCTCTGATGCATTGAACTGAAATTGAACTACAACACAAGAGATTAAGTTTTCTAATCGTTTTGGTACAAATAACTCATGGCCCATGGTAGTTGCGTCGCGCCTCTGTGTGGGCCGATGAAGCAGCGCTTCGATGAGCTGCCACAGGGTCCTCTATGACCGTGCGCTTTATAAGTTAGGTCGTTGACTGGCGGGCCACATTCAAGGACAAGCTACTGTGTGACTGTTAAGTCAATATGTAGGTGTACTTTTTGTCTTTGTAGTCGTTACACTAAGTACACACTATGTCGGATGGGGACACCATAGTGTCAATCTTGGCTTAAAGCAAGGGATCATATGCTGCGAAACATATCAAACCCGTGTCACAGCATCACCAGAGCAGCTAGTAACTTAGTAATTGTAGATAGTTTCTTAAATTCGGTTAGCTTCGATTACAGAATACCATGAACTATGACATGAATTCGTTCGCTCGCTTGGGGTAAAGCTACCCCCCGGCCCGTTGCCCGACTGCGGAAGTCCTTGAAGTCTGCCAACAAATCGAAAGCATCGTGAGCGGGATCATCTGGTAGAGCAACATCCTGCTGGCAAGTTCGAAGAGTCTAAGCTACGATTTGCTCTGGCCGGGCTCCAAGCCCAAGCTACCCATCCGGGATCCGAGTCTTCTTTTGCAGAATTCACGAGTGGCCGCGATCACTGACAAAACAACCCCCGAGACGGTCCTCCAGCAGATCAAACGCCGAATCTCCGGCATCAGAGGCCATTCAAGGCGCGCAACGGAATATCATGTGCAGCATGTGCGATGAGTCGAATCAACTTCGTTGTTCAAGGACAGTTTCGGGTGGGTAGTTACCAGGTGGGCACCCTTAAAGGAGGCCTATATAATAGACCTCATATAGCCCCATTGCCCATTACCCTTATACGAGCCTTAGATGAGCCTTATATGGGGGTACCCACCTGTAAACTACCCACCTGAAACTGTCCTTGAGTTGTCGGAGAAAGCCCATGCACCGCCATAAACCGCAGTTGAGCTTGCAACACGTCTGCATAGTTAGCCCAGCCTACCTGAGAGAAATTAAATGGGAAATATGGGAACCGGGGAACCATTGCATGTCACGAACTTGAATCTGAAACTTGAATCACTCGAAATCACCTGATTCTTACCTCAAAGACTTCGATTTAAGCTGAAGTGTCTAGCTCTCTGGTCTCTGAAGCTGCAATTAAATTCAGAGCATACAACCGCCGTGGTCAATCGCCCGCAAGATGCTGCAGCTGTGGGCAACTTGTCGCCACGACACGTCAAAGTCATCCTGAGTCATCCTTGTTCAGGATCAGATGGCGATTTGATATTGAACCCGACAGATCAACCTGAAGTTTGAAGGACCTGTATCTGTATCTTGTTGCATGACACCAACCTGTCCAGGGAAATCATCTAAACGCAATCTCAGATATAAGGCCGGAACCAGAAATCTAATCTGCATTGGAATTATCATCAGTTACACTTCCCGCAGTGCTGTCACCTCGACCCACCCCATATGTACCACCAAGCTGCACCAAGCCCCTTGTAAGCCCTTGTATGAACCAATGAAACACGTCTCAGAGTTCACTGCTGCGCATCAGGAATCATGATTCATGAGGTGTGGAATATGCGCTGCTTGTTCATATGGATAATCTCCCTATTTAATCCAAAATTCGTGCAGGAAAACTTGTTAATTGATGCCGAATTCGTGTGGAAAAACTCTCTGTTTCAGCCGAAATTCATGCGGAAAAACTTGCTGTTTGATGCCAAAATCGTGTGGAAAAGCTTGTTGTTTGACGCCAAAGTGGTGTGGACAAACTCTGTGTTGAAGCCGAGATTCGTGTGGAAAAAACCCCCGCTTGCCGCCAAACTCGTGTGGAAGGGCTCTCTGTTTGACCCCAAGTTGATGTGGACAAACGCTTGTGCTGAGCACCCTAATGACGCTGAATGACCCAGCGTTTGGCGAGTTTAGAAGGGTCCTCGGAAACCTGTTAAGAGGGCTCCCCAAGGTTTAGGGTTCAGTTGACAAAAACCCCCACAACGACCCAAAAACGAGCAGCCAGACCAAGAAAGCCCAGCTGTATATTTCGACCGGGCATTGGCAACAAAAAGGTGGACGACCGAACATACCAAAGCGTAAAGCCTCAACGCTCCACCACAAAGCACCACTTCAATAATTGTGGGAGCCTTCATCTGGCTAGTCATATAAGTAGAAATAATAGGGTCTTGTGGTCGAATATAGTATAATTGTAGGAAAGAAGAAAGAAACCGCGGAAGAGTATATCTTACGAACGGTTCAAGCTTCGATATTACCTCCCCACCAAAAAAAACACCTGAGGCTCAGGTCCAAGTGGCTCCGGGCCGCACTCATCCGCCGCCGCGGTGAGAGGGAGGAACGTTGGGACGCAAGGTCCGCCTGCGGAGGATGTTGTCTTCGGGTTTAGGGGCTTACGGTCTAGGCTTTAGGATTGGGGGTTTAGGGTTTCCGGGTTTAGGGGTGTGTAGGATTTTACATAGATTTGTGGGATTTCGGCTTTTTTCCGTCCTACTTAGCAAGGACGAAGCCCGCATTGCAGGGTGTCTTGGTTGAACAGAGTACTACAGCTGAAAAAAGCTGAGTCCTAAGATGTCACGGCGCCGGCAGCATTTCTGCCTTTTGCTTAGGCGGCACGGAGCTCAATTTCAAAAGGGTTTTCTCTGAGGCCTCAAAAACACCGCTATCAAATAACAGGTAACAAGTATCAATTGCAAGTCCTTGCTTCGGCCCAGGCCCCTAAGCCCCGACACATGAATCCGAGGAGCGCCTAACCCTCAACCCTCACCGGGAAGCAGCCTGTTTTTCAGGTCGTGTTGTCAAGCGAAGCTTTCTCCATGTTCAGCCACCGGATCTTTTCATGGTGGCAAGGGATTCGCTTNTTGAGCCCCTATGTTGGTTTCGAGGACCGTGAGTTTCGCTTTCGAGATGGATGCTCCCAAGTTCTGTGCCCGTTTCTCGGCCGCTTTGAGTAGCAGGCCGCCTAGACCCTTTTCTTGATGGGGCCGATCCACCTTCACTTGGCCGATCTTCAACGTGTCGTCCGTGAAAGATGCATACACATAACCAGCCAGTGTGCGAGTCTGTTGCGACACTGCNCCGCCTAGACCCTTTTCTTGATGGGGCCGATCCACCTTCACTTGGCCGATCTTCAACGTGTCGTCCGTGAAAGATGCATACACATAACCAGCCAGTGTGCGAGTCTGTTGCGACACTGCGGCCAGCGTGAAGGCACGAGGCCGTGATCCCTGCGCCAACTCGTCAATAATCTTCTCATGCGCCTTTTCGTCACCCATGCTGACGTTCACGAGCGCGGCAGAATTCTCAGGAGTCAAGTTNTTCTCATGCGCCTTTTCGTCACCCATGCTGACGTTCACGAGCGCGGCAGAATTCTCAGGAGTCAAGTTGCTGTACCAGGTCTCCTGTTGATGGAGATGTGCATGATCTCCAACAAACTCCCGTTCCGAACGGCGGAGACGCTTCGAACACCCGGTCACTGACGCACACACGTAGTACCTTAGTTGTCCGGATAGAAGACCGACCGAAAACGACATTTAAGTTCCAAAGACCTTCACACACATAACAAAAAATGTTGTTGTTGTTGNACACCCGGTCACTGACGCACACACGTAGTACCTTAGTTGTCCGGATAGAAGACCGACCGAAAACGACATTTAAGTTCCAAAGACCTTCACACACATAACAAAAAATGTTGTTGTTGTTGGTGGTGGTGGTGGTGGTGGTTGTGGTGTTCTTGGTGTTGGTGGTGTTGGTGATGTTGGTGTTGGTAGTGGTGTTGGCGATCTTGGTGTTGTTGGTGTTTTTGTGGGTTATTGTTGTTGTTGTTGGTTGTTGGTGGTGTTGGTGTTGCTGGTGTTGTTGGTGTTGCTGGTGGTGTTGGTGATGTTGGTGTTTTTGGTGTTGTGGTTGTCGTTGTTGTTGCTGCTGTTGCTGCAATTGTTGTTGTTGCTGCTGCTGCTGTTGCTGCTATCGTGGTTGTTGGTTGTTGCTTGTTGGTGTTGTTGTGGCTGTTTTGGTGTTTTGGTTGTTGCGGTTGTTGTTGATGTTGTTGTCGTGTTGCTGTATTGCTGTATTGCTGTTGCTGTTGTCGTTGTTGTTGCTGTTCTTCTTGTTGTTGTCGTCGTTGTTGTTGTTGTTGGTTGTTACTGTTGTTGTGGGTCTAGGTTTTTTTTGGTATTTTTTATGGTTTTTTGTGTATTTTTTTATGGTTTTCTGGCCTTCGATTGCAAAGAACCTGTAAGAATCACAAGGATAGGCCTAACTTAGGGTTTTTTTGGGCATTTTTATGGTTTTCTGGGCCTCGATGTACGGCACCTGTACGTGTCGCAAGGATGGGCCATATGTCTTCATATATCTTAAACACGCGCCCGCAGTCGGCGATAACCTTTCGCCATATATCTTAAAACACGCCCTCTCTTTTGGTGATAACGGCTCATCATATATCTTAAACACGCCCCCTCATTCGCGATTCCGCTTCGCCAGATATCTTTAACACGAGCCCGCATTCGGCGATAACGGTTCACCATATATCTTAAACACGCCCCCTCTTTTGGTGCTAACGGTTCATCATATATCTTGAACACGCCCCCTCTTTTGGCGGTTCCGGTTCACCAGATATCTTTAACACGCCCCCTAATTTGCCGATTTCGAATCATCATATATCTCAAACCACGCCCCCTCATTTGGCGATTCCGGTACCCCATATATCTAAACACTTGGTGGATCCGGGTCATCCTACATCTTGAACACGCTCCCCTCAGTTGGCGATAANTAAACACTTGGTGGATCCGGGTCATCCTACATCTTGAACACGCTCCCCTCAGTTGGCGATAACGGCTCATCCTATATCTTAAACACGCCCCCCTCATTTGGTATCTTGAACCATATATCCCTGTTCACCATATATCTAAAGCTCGCCCCCTTATTTGGTAATTCCGGGTCATCCTGTATCTTGAACGTGCCCCTCTCGATTGGCGATAACGGTTCAACATACATGTTAAACACGCCCCCCACATTTGGCGATAACGGTTCATNCCCCCCCTCATTTGGCGATTCCGGATAAAAATATATCATATATATCTGAGGCACACCCCTTATTTGGTAATTTCGGTTCACCATATACGTCTTTCACAACCCCTCATTCGGCGAAAACAATTCACCATATATCTTAGCTTGCGCGGCCCAACCATAAAGCGGGGGGTGGGCCCCTAGGACGGGCTGTGAAAAGAAAAGTCTCAGAAGAGTTATGCGCTTGACTTGCTACGACCTATCGC
>BGNK01000248.1:252000-292384 GCA_003297005.1 Symbiodinium sp. clade A Y106 | reverse complement strand
TTAAACACATCATCATCCCCATGTCATACCAACCCCTTTGTCCCTCTAATTGGTTTAACCAAATATTTCTGGTCTTGCACAAATGACCAAAAATAAGAACGCCACAGGAGGGTACAGGTGTAATTATAGTAGGGAACACCCAAATAGTATAGGTAATCATTTAGGCCCCTATATTACAGGACTCAGGGCGGTTGCAAGTGGTACTGCAGGGGAGGGTGAACATATGGGTAGTGGTCAAAATTAGGATCCCGGTTTAGGTCCTCAAAATAGTACGGCACCCTGATAAAAAGGACCCTAAAAGGGACCCTAAATTAGAGAACTGCCCATATGGTCTTTCATTTAATGGTGTTTCAAAAACCAACAAAACAAACTCAAAACCAAGCCGCAGACCCGAACCCTGAAGCCCAACCCCTCGCCCTGAGGCCGACCCCCAGCCCCAGTCCAGCCCCAACCCCACCCAACCTCCAGTCTGACAGCCCGCACAGCCCAAGAGCAGCCCAGCCCTGAAACCCCAGCCCCCGTCCCCAGCCTAGCCCCAAATTCGAAAGCAGGCTCCAACAGGAAAGCATCGTTCAAAACGTTTCGGTCCACACTTCTGCACCCAAACCCTTATCAATTTCTGGACCGTAGACTCCGGACCCGGCTCAAGGCAGAAGTCTGCAAACGGTGTCGTCCTTGCCTCTTCCGGTAGTTGTCCGCCTTCTGCTCCAGGCGCATCATCTCCTTGTACAGGTTTTCCACCTGGGAGGCCATGCTCGGGAGTTCAGGGCGCTAGTTAAGAAACTTGACTTAAGTTACCATAGCCGGGATCTAAAGCAAGTAGTAAGGTTTTTTTACTAGCATAACTTAGACGAAGTTCCTTAACAAGAGCCCACGGGTTTCGGGTCAAAGCCTGATAGTAGTATTTGCTACGTTGGGTTTCGGGTTTAGGGGCTTAATTACGGTTACAATGTTAAACTACCGAACCATGTAGTCTGCAAACTGCAAACCCTCGACCCTAGGCACAAATGCTGAAGCCGAAACCAACCACCAATGATTCAAAGACCACAAACACAACCCTTATGGTACTATAAGATGGCATGTTACATTATCTTACATTATGGGGCTACATTACAGTATCTTATATTGGAATCTGAACCCACGCTCTAGACCCATCGTTCGCTGTTCAGGCCTATATATGTTATCGGCTCGGAGACTGCGGTGTGGTTCGACGTAGTACAGGGGCCTTAAAGATTAGAAAAGGGTATTTCGGGTAATGTTATACGGAAAAATCGTGGGGACTACTGGTGGATACTGTTACCCCAAGGGTCCAAAGGACCCAATAATCAGGTACTCGGTTATAGGATAGTAGTTACGTAGGTTAGGGTTTTGGAGAGTATATGATTATTAGGTACTTGGACCCCTGGGGTTACTATTCATTAATGTGTATAGCGGCTGACAAGGTTTAGTAAACATGGCATCCTTTTGGACCCCATGAAGCGTGATCCCTTCCTACCACGCCCCAGCCTCGACCACTAAATGCCAAATCCCTAAACCCCGCACCATACCTTCAGTTCTCACGTGCAAACTAAGAACGTCTGAGCACAGAATCCTAGGACACCGTACCTCCATCGAACACCCTAATGCTCGCAACCTGAAGCCTGTTCCAACACGCTTGCTCCCGCCTGTCTCTGAGACGTTGCTGCCAGCGTATCTAGCACCTGCGCTGAAGTTATACGGGCCGTGACAACTAGAATAGGATTTTGAGCTGAATATACACGATACTATCGAAAAGCTTGTTTTCAGGACTGTCAAAGGGCAGAGAGGCTTGAACACCCAAAGGCCCGGGGTGTCGGGTGCCGGGGTGGGGTCCGAGCTTGGAAGTTTCGGAGCTTTGGGGAGAGCAGAATCCGATGGAAGTGGTGTTTAGTTCAGGTTTAGGTGCCTAGGGGGTTTAGGGTCTACGGGCTTAGGGTTTATTATGTTACAGTTTAGGCGTTCAGGGCTTTTGGGCTTAGGGTTTAGGGTGTCGCTGCTGAGGTTTACCCAGAGGGTCGAGTCGCCTGCCCATATCATGATTGGGCTCAGCATCTTTGCAGGATTGCTGCTATGCTAGGTATCGAATTCAACAGCCCCCGATGTTTTAGAAAGAAGGCTCGATATAGTGGGAAGTAAAAACTATCCCAAATCGATACCAAGTATGACTTTTGACATGCCTGCTTTCAGTACACCACTGCTGCGGTCGCTTCCCTTGCCACCGTTGTGCCCTGACTTGTTTGACTGTCCTTGTTGCTGGTCGCGTACTGCTGGCAATATTTACACACCTTCCTAAGCTTTCCTGACACAATGCATGCATACATACATTCAGGCATGTATACATACATACATACTTACGTGCATGCATACATACACATACACATACACATACACATACACAGACACAGACACATACACACATACATACATACATGCCGGTATGCATACCCATACGTACACATACACATTGACATTCTGGCTATTCGTGAAGATGTGGCATGTGCTGTTCTTCCTCCCCTGACGATGACGATGGCAATCGGAATGACTATGGGAGCTCTTATAAACTGCTTGGGTTTAGGGTTTCGGGTTTAGGGGTTTACGGTTTAGGGTTTAGGGTTCAAATGATCGCTGCGACAGAATCCTGAAGAGTGCCTTCAGGTTCGTCCGCCGGGCCACGATCATGCGAAGCCAAAGCCTGTCTTTTGTTTCTTCCGGGGGGGCGGATCAGTACATGTAGGGCTTCGCGTGTGAAGTTTAGGCTCGAGGCTGCAATTGCTGTACAGTGGTTCACCGATTGAGTTGGCTTCTCAAAGAGTGAGATGCTGTTCCGACGTGAACTTTAAGCTTGATACCGGGAAAGGGTTTGTGGGGTAAACTAGAGACGAGCAGGGATACCAATAGTGATCATTTCTAACTATTCAACCGCAAGAGCGAGGGAGGATGTAATTGTCGAGACATTGACATACATGTTCAACCTGATGCAGTACCTCGCGAATCCTGAGTCCAGGGTCGAGGCCTTCCTCCCAAAACCTCCCGAAGAAGCAACACATAAGCACATCATAAGCACCATGTGAGGTAATCACCTTGGTAGAAGCCAGAGCGATCGCCAGGAGTAGCAGAATCCCTTGAACTTCGTGGCCTTGGAAGAGTCTACATCCTAAACTTCTGCACCCCTACATCACTCCGAATCTTCAATAGCTAGGTTCCACTATAACTGTATCCCAATAAGGATTCCTGAGAACTGAGATTGCTAAATACTGAGGCCAACATGCACCTGGAAATCTTAAAGTGCTGCCCTGGGCCCAAGTACCTCAAGGAAAACCCAAACCCTCACCACAACAGTACGAGTCCTTACATGACCTCAACCAAGAACCCTACACACTAAATTCCCAACTCAACCCGACAACCTACAGGAGAAGCCAGAAAGTTGGAACATCATTGTCCTGATACCTTTAAGGTAAAACATAAGGAATCCCCGCACTACTCATCCTAAACCCATGTTCCAAATTTCTGGGGTTCACTATAAACTTTTGAACCCTGAAGATCCATGAGCCGCGCATGAAGACCATAAACACCAAGACCAGGAGGATGATCATCCAAATCCTGTGGGTAAGTGTTGCGCGCATTTACTATAATGAGGAACCCTGAGGAAGAGCATGCGTGTGGGTTAATTATAACCGGGGAATAGAATTGTTAGAATAGTGGGGCTTACTATAATCAGGAACCCTCAGGAATAGTTTTGGTGAGTATTCCGACTGCTTGAGATGAGGTTGGGGTTTTATGGCCTTGAACACCCGGATGAAGTCCTAAACACCATAACCCCGTTAAACTTACCCGAACAACAAAGCTTGCAACCCTTAAACCTCAAGCTCCGAAACCCTATAAACCCAAAGCTTTAAAGGATCTGAAGCTCTAAAACCCCCACCCACACCCTAAACCCAAAGCCCTAAACCCCGAAAGCTCTGAACCGAACCCCCGGAGGCAGAAACCTTAACCCCAAGCACCCCTTACACCTCACGGTGAAATTCAAAAAAGCGGCATAACAAGATCATTTAAGGTATCATGTACCATAATTAAGTTTAGGGACTATACGTGGATATTGATACCAACGATATTCAGACCGCAAACTAAACCCTACACCCTGACCCCAAACTCCAATCGAACCTTCACACATTCTGTTTAAGCCCCTCCTCAAAAAGAGCCCTTATAGACTTAGGGTACTCTAGTACTAAATGTTCAAGCCAGGCTAAAGCTCAGCTTCACAGAGTGTGTGATTAACGGCTCTGGACCCGATTTAGAGTTTAAGGTTTCGGGCCTAGGCTATCTTCTGGGTTCTTGTTCAGGCGTATATTTATTGAAGTTACCATAATAGAGATCTATAGTATGACTTAAAATAAGAACCTTAACGAGAACCTGGTATGCTTATAGGACTGATGGTTGAACGATTATTATTAATATTATAGCATCTTCTTATTAGTCTTCTTGTTATTGGCTGCACTGCCATCATTTTCCTTGTTACTCGCACTTTATGCGACAATTTCAACTAACATTCTTGTTATGCCTGTTATCATTAAGACTTTAATTCTTCGGGGTTCACGCTGTTGTGTGTTGGTACTTTGTGGTGTAGGTATGGATTAGGTAGAAGTAGATGGGGGTTCAGGGCTGACGGTTCAGGAGTCGAAGGAGTCAGTTTTGGAGGCAAACCCTAAACCCTAAACTGTTCAGGGTTTTGGGTTTGGGGTCTAGGGCCGTTAACTGCGAACTCTCAAAGCGACCTGGGGTTGATCCGCAGCCCACGGAATTGACATGAAACCCAAGCCGACAGAAGGCCGGCACCTGGTGACGAATGACATGATTTCTGCCAGCTGTGTCCTCCGACAATAGCTGTTTATCTTCTGTGGTTTAGGGCTGTTGAGTCTTCTTTTCTGGGAGCGCCTGTCTTCCGGTCGGGCTCAGGAGCCAAGTTGAGAGCTTCGGGTTTAAAGCTTCAGGGTTTGCACATCTGCCTTTGTGTTTTGCATGCCTTGAAGCAATCTGCGCCTTAAGGACATTCACATTAAGAACGGGTCTTGGACAGCCTAGGTCTCATTGAAATTGAAGCACTGCTCTGCCCGAGCGAATATCAAGGTCGGACTGTTCTACATAATGGTATTTCCTGGACTGTTATAGTTGCAGTTTACCCCTAAGTTATGGCCTGGAAGCTGTTCACTGTCGGTGCAACCGGTTTCCTTTCGCAACATCTCATTGCCCCCCCCCAATCGGTCCGGAAGCCGAACTCCAAGTCAAAGATCATGTGCCCTGGCAGGACACACCAGCGAACCATTACAACGGTAGATGGGCGTTAGGGCTGTGAGTGGTTGAGGGTCTGCACGGTGTACCAGGAGTGTACCACTTTAGACGCTGAACTCAATGAACACGCTGTCCCAAGAACGAGCGTGCTCTTTAATCTAGGAACACGAGAACATGGCATAACATCGGCACTGTGGATGCGTTCACGTGGCTGTCCAACGATGCAGTAGGCACATGGCTTTACGCAATCTCTGACAAAAGCGCCCAACACAGCTGTGACTCTGGCAAACTTGTCATGCTACATTTTCGATGATACGCGCTTTGGCGCTATCGTTTGCCGGACACAAACAACCAACATCAGAAGCAGAATGTGCAGCTATGCCAGTACTAGATCAGAACACCAGCACCGCCACCGGCACCACCCCACCACCACCACAACCACCACCACAACCACCACCACCACCACCACAACCACAACCACCACCACCAACAACAACAACACTAACAATAGCAACAACAAGAGCCAGAGCAAGAGCAACAGCAACAACAACCACCATCTCCACCACAGCAACAGCGACAACAACAACTGGAACGACACTTCTGATACTGCTGCTGCTGCTGCTGCTACTGCTACTGCTACTGCTTCTGCTAATTACTGCTAATGCTGCTGCTGCTGCTGCTACTGCGATTTGTCCTAGTACTGCCGCTACCACTACCACTATCACGGCCACTACCACTACCACCACAAGCTGCGCATTATCTCGCAATGCTGGCAGCAGCAACAGCAGCAGCAGTAGGAGCAGGAGTAGGAGCAGGACGGCAACAGCCTCCCGTCGGGTACTTCAAGTACTCCCTCCGTTGCTACAGCTGCTGCGGAATCGCTGCTTGCAGGAATGTGCCCAACGAAATGCAAGTTACCGAGTCGCCCCAGCAGGCACCACTTGGTTTGCACACGCTGAAGCGGACTGACCGGGTATGAGCCGCTTGTGACCCTGGTCAAGCCTTGCTTTAGTTAAATGTAGTAAGATATGAATTTGGTAAATATCCGAGGCAAGATTTAAAAAAGTAGTCCGACGGCAGAAGATTCCGCTCGCGGCATGGCTCGGGGTGGCATCTGGATGCAAAAGGCGTGGTTCCATCTCTGAGAAACGACACCCTAACCCGCAAGCCCAAATCCTACACCGACCCATGAGGGACGGTCACAGGGTTGCTTGCACTATATCAAAATCATGCTCCTGCAGGTACATGTGCGGCATGGGATCTCGAAGAATTGCTCTGATTCTTTCAGAACTGGCAATGTCAATCGGTCGAAGGCCTCTGTTGTTCTTGATTTCTGGGTCTGCTCGTGCATGACGCAGCAAAACGAGCAGGCCCTCATTGTCAAATAAGGCGCAATAGCCCAAGGGCGGTGTGGATTGGTTACTGTTCACTCTCACCATGTCACTGGGCATGCGAGTACCATGCAAGACAGATCACGGCGGAGGCAACCCTCAACCCGAGCGGCTTTGCTCTCAAGCAAGCCCAAATCCCCAAACCCCAAGAAAGCCCTAAACCAGAGCCATTCGACCCTTAGTTGCTGAGGTCATAAGCCCCCCCAAAGTGTACACTTTTAGTTTCATAGTGGGTAATGTTACTCCAAAAAGTGTAAAGTGTATCCACTCAGCTACTAAGGACCCCTATACCTTGGTACCATGGACACCAACACCCGAAGTCCTTCAACGCGCTCGAGCCTGGTGTCTGATGCGAGTCGAAGGGGCCACAGCCGGGTTCGTGTGGAAAAGAAGACATCAGGAAGAACAAGACCTGCATTTCAGGGTTCGACAGTTCTCATTAGAATTAGAATTAGAATAGAGGGCTTGTTGATATATGATAGCGTTTCAGGGTTCGAGAGTTCTCATACTATTAGAATTAGAATAGAGGGCTTGTTGATATATGATATTGAAAATACCGTATAACTGAGGAGCCCAAGGAATCATATTGGTAATTACGTACTCCGACCCCTATATTCAGCATGGGGTTCCGAGTTCTTTTTTGGAAGGGGCTTGGGGCTACAGTTTTAAGTTTAGGGCCCAGGGTGGGTTCACAGCCTGCTTGATTTCTTTGTCGGATTCCGTCCAGGGTTCATTGCTATGGCCGTGAAGGCCATCCCTGGGCTTTTAAGTAACCAGGCGAAAAAGTATAAACTTGTATTTCATAATGGTTCCTTTAAGAAAAAAGCATTAAAGTATGGTACTCCAAAGCCCAGATCCCATTTTGCATCGTCAGGTTCCGAGGTCTGGGATTGCAGGGGCCGGGCTTCCAGCGACCAGCTTTGGGACCTCGGACCTACCTAGTCCCTACTGTAGGAGCCTTAATAATTAGACTCGGGTTTTGTGGCCCAGTATACTATAATTATTGTAAGGAACCACCAAAATGGTATAGGCAATTGTTGAGGCCCCTATATTACTTCAACCGGAATCCGAAAAAAACTGAACTTGACAAGCTGACGATGACCTGAGACTTGCTCTAGTCACCGCCTATGAAAACGGGCTGCTCCAAACTACGGACCTATGCCACTACTACCCTAAACCCTAAACCCGTAAACCGTTAACCCTAAACCCCTGAACCCCTAAACCCCTAAACCCCGAAGCCCCGAAACCCCTAAACCCCTAAACGCAAGTCGAGGTGTAGCAGTCTCGAACTCGAAGGAAAGCACATTCTTGGGGCCCCTAGGGTCTGGGGTTTGGGCTTCGATTTAGGGTTTAGGGTTTACCCATGGGCCCCAAAGTAGTTCCTTTTTGAGGTTCATATTTAGGATTCTATAAGGTAATCCCAAAAAGGAACTACTTTGGGGCCTATGGGTAGGGCAGGGTATAAGGATTCTACAAACCCTCTGTGCTTCCGAGTAAGCAGAAAGCTTCAGGGACGAGGGAACTGTCGTTGAAACTACAAGAGCATCAACAACTAGTACCCCTAAAACCCAAACTTGAGACTGCTGGAATCATCGCCCCCCAGCTGTCCGGCTGTTGGGCTTTCAGCACAGGGTCTGAGGTCTAGTGGTTCGATCTGCAGGTTGGGATTGCTTTAGAAGCTCTGGACATGCTGCGGGGTGGTGAATTTATAGCTCAGTGCCTTGCAATTGCTAAACGCAGGGACGCCTAGGTAGGATCCCTCTGAGGTTCTTCTGACTACTACGGTTGATGGACAAAATCCTGCATGACCCTAAGGACCCTAAACTATGGGAATTATGGTATATTCCTTATAATGGGTAATGCAGGATTTTGTCCATCAACAGTAGGGTAGTCATCACTAAAAGGAGTTTGGAAGGCTTCATGGAGTGTCCGTCGCGTGTCTTTGCACTTGAGCGGAACCTATATTCGAGCTTCTGCAGCATCTGATGTAGAACAAGACATGATAAGACAGCCAGATATTGAATTGCCCTTGAGTTGTGAGAGAGTGTAGTACCCCATTGCCGTAGACCTTCAATCAAGCCACAACCCCTAAACACGATAATTCTCGGGCCCTGACCCCCGTGCAGTAGAGCATCGCCCCACAGCAGAGCACCCGCTGCAAGGCTACCTTCATGAGGGAATGGCCGGATCCCAAACCTGAAACTCTAAACCCTGTAAACTCGCAACCATAAACCACCCTAGAGTTGCAGGGGCTTTGGGAACTGTGGGGGGATTTAGGAGTTGCAAGGGGTATAGGTTGACAGCTTTGAGGGTCTAGTAAGGCGGGTCGGGGGACTAGCGAGGCTTTCAGCAACTGCACGGCAGGCTTTCGGAAAACAAGCTTCAACATATTGTTGCCGCCCAGCTTGGTCAAGTCTGGGTGCGCTTCTTCTCAGAGTTGTTAAAGCCAAGGCAAGACGCAAACAAGGACAACCCAAAAGAAAGCATACATACATCCCTCTAGACTGAACCCTGTCCTGAAAGGGTAGGTTTTGAGTGGTCGAGGTAGACCCTAAGTACTCCGACTGCGAATGAAGAGAAGCCTCGAGATACTCTACTGCTTCGGTAAACTCTCGGAAAGCTCTGCCCCCCCGGAGCCGTAGAGAAAAGCTCGAGCTTTGAGGATTTAGGGTTGTATGAGTTATATGGGAGTTTCCGAAAATAGGGGACCCTAATATAGTACCCTAAATAGTAGGATCCTTATGATAAGGACCCCAAAACAAGGTACCCTAATTTTCGGAAACTGCCATTTAGGGTTATTGGCTCAAGCCGTATGTGTTGAGGGCTTAAGCATAGGACCTCCAAACAAGAGCAGAAGACTTTTGAAAGACCTTATTCAGGCGAGCCCCACAAGTGTTTTGGGTTTAGGGTTTAGGGTTTGGCCCACAAGTAATCCCAGACCCTGAGCAAAAAAGCAAAATATCGTAACAAAACCTTCCGTCCGAAGCTCTAAACTAAACCGCAAACCCTTAACCCAAACTCCTAAACCCTGCACAAAGACGTAAACCCAACACCCAATTATGAAACTGTAGACCAGGCAGCCTTTGAAGCCGAACCTTAAGCCTGAAACCCCTAAACCCCTAAACCCTAAACCACCCTGAACCCTAAATAATCCTAAATCATAGATTTTCCTAAACCCTAAATTACCCTAAACCCTAAATTACCCTCAACCCCCCGAGAGCGAGGCTCGAAGTCGCGAGGAGTCCGAGACGAACGGCCGAGACCTTTGACGCACAGCTTTTGCAATGCAAACCAGATATACATGTCCTAAATAACAGGCAGATGTACAGTATATCTCTATATATATATGTATTCATATAAAGATATATGTATATGTATGCATATATATATATAAATGCATACACATATATATATATATATATATATATATGTATATATATATGTGTGTATATATATATAGAGAGAGAGAGAGCTAGAGAGAAACAGAGAGAGAGATACATGTGTGTGTATATATATATATATTATATTATATAGAGAGATGCACAAAGACATACGCGCATGTACAAATACCTGCATGCTGCAACATATGCCGGCCTGCCTGCCTTCATGCCTGGAGGGACGCCTGGAAGGATGTCTGGACTGGTGGAAGGATGGAGGCATGAATGGATGGACTGTATTCGTGCTTGTGTAGAGAGGCTTATGCAAATGAACATGTGTGAACTGATTGACCCTCGGTGTGGTTGATCCCCCGCAGCCCAAATATGAAAAACATATCTACATGAGTCTGTTTGGGAATGGAGGATAAACAAGACGAGTATATGGAGGGAGATCACTTGGAGGATCGGGAGTTCTGCAGGTAGGTTCGAAGTACCTTCCTTGGGCTTGTCCGTCTTAATACGAGAACCCTTGCCCCTTGGACCATGAACCCTGCACAAAAACCTGACAGCCTGATCCCTGACTGAACTTCTGCTATAGAGTAGAAGCCAGAAAGTTGGAACATAGCTTTAGGAGGATTAGTGCTGGGATTCCTTATACTTTACTGTAAGGGCATGAGGCCAATGATGTTCCAACTTTGTGGCTTCTACTGTAGAGGCCTTGAGAATATCAGAATAGAGTACGGCTCGATAGGGCCTGTAAGGCTGTAAGGGCAAACTTGCTATTTCGTATTCTCCCATCACAGATCAAGACTATTTGTTCTAACCTCTACCCATAGGCCCCAAAGTAGTTCCTTTTCGGGGTTCATATTCCGAACTTTATAAGGTAATCCCAAAAAGGAACTACTTTGGGGCCTATGGGTACATTATGCCTGCCCCAATAAGACTCCCTAAACCCTAAACCCCAGACCCTCCGGGCGCTTCCAGAACCCAGAAAATCGGACCCTGAACCCGAGAACGAAAGCCAAAGAACCCAGAGATCTCAAAACCTCGAACTTCCGAGTGAGATGATCTTGCACAAAGCTGACAGTCCCAAAGCCCGAAAACAGAAGCCGCCTGATATAAAGTGGTAGAAACTTGAAATAAGCACCCGGGTCAAACGCATGCATGCCAAGCTCTGGGCGTGAGATGTTTCAGCCTCTGAGCATTTCTGTTTCGAGTTTCTGGCTCTAGGCTGTGCCCAATGTTTTTATAGGGTTGAGATTTTAAGAGTTTGGGCTCTCGGCACGCGCAAGTTCCGGGTGCTCTCGCATTTCGGGCTTTAGGGTTTAAGACTGCGGTGCTTTGGGGTTCAAAACCTACCAGCACCCCCCCAAGCACCCTTTAAAGAGACCCTAAACCCTAAAACGCCGGACCTTCATAGCGGCTACTCAATCCCGAAGAAAAGGGTGGTTCCCAGAGACTCCAATATCCCTTAATTAAGGAATGTTCCTCAAAACATATTAGGGATCCTACTATAATTTAGGGTATATTCCTTACCCAGAGGCCCCAAAGTAGTTCCTTTTTGGGATCACCTTACAGAATTCTAAATATGAACCCCAAAAAGGAACTACTTTGGGGCCTATGGTAATAAAGTAATACCCTGGGCATCAAAATAGTCCAAAAGCCTTATATAGTATGGTCTTTGGGCCCAAAAGCCTTAATATATGAGTCCTTAGATTCCTAGGGATAAAGGGATATTGGAGTCTCTGGGTTGGGGGGTGCGGGGCAGGCTACGGGGATCAGGTGGCTTTGAGTTTCGCCTCTAAGTCTAAGAGTCTAAGGCTCTAGGGCTCTAAGGCAGTTTAGGGAAAATCAGGGTTTAGGGTTTTTGGGGATTTTGGGGTTTAGGGCTTTAGGGTTTAGGGATTTAGGGTTTAGGGCTTTTGGGATTTTTGGGTTTAGGGCTTTTGGGATTGTTGGGATTTTAGGGTTTAGAGCTTTAGGATTTTAGGGTTTAGGGTTTTCGGGTTTAGCCCCATCTGCCTTAAAATATACCCTAAATACCCACTATTAAGGAGCATAAGGGCTCTATTAAAGGGTACTTCGGGGGTCCTGGTCGGGCTGAGGAGTTTAGGGGCCAAGCTTTGAAGTTGCTTCGGTTCCGGGTCGGCTCAGGAGTATCACGGTTTGGGGCTCAAGGAATTCGTGTTCAGCCTTTTGTGTTCTGAGCTTCTGGTACTACAGCCTTCCTCATACCACGGTAGGTACAAATCTTCACAACTTAGGAACCATAGCCCTATACCCCGAAATCTAGATCAAAAGTAAGTTCAGGTCTGGTTTTTTGGGTGGAGCAGCGCAACACTGCTTAGTTGCAGGGCCAAGGGCTTGCGGGTCCATGGCCTAAGCCCCCAAAACAAAAAGCCCAAGCTCCAGACCCTCAGCCCTAAACCGTGGGATATTTCTAAACCTCCAGTAAGTCCCAAACCTAGAATCCTACTGAACACCTACACCTCAAACTGTTCAACCCTATGAACCCTAAACCCCTGAACCCTGAACCCAGAACCCTAGACTCGAAGCTGCTGAGGAGGAGCTGGAACGAGAGCCATCGGAAGTGGAGCCACAGAACGACTGGTGTCAGCACAACCTGTGTACAGTTGCTTGCTTTGGGAACCCGCAAGCAAAACCCACGAAACCCCTCTGGAATGGAGGCCCTAGTGAGCTTACAAAGCTGCAAAGCAGCGGTATATCATCCTGCAGGACGATCAAGTAAACCCGTCGTCCTGACTCTGACGATGAGCAACCCTAAACCCGAAACCCTACATGCAAACGGCTGGATCTGCTCATGGCCTCCTACACATTGAGCTTATCAGCTTATGAGCTTTAGGGTTCAGGACTTAGGGTGCGTATCCTGTAATCCTTTCTTGACCCCGAGTTTCTTGTATGATCGCTTGCGTCACGGGAAGCACTAGAACATTCTCCAAACATCAACAAGCAACGACAGCTTCAGAGTGCCGTGAACTAGGGCCAAGTGCCACCATTTCTGAACTGCATCTGATTTGGCCTATGAATAAAAATTTAATTTTTAATGCATTTCGGTGCCACGTGTCGTACCTGGTAAGTTGGCTGCCTGCATATGTGCGCCCAACATACAAGTTGATTTCACGGCTCGCAGCATCCCAAGGTGCTGGGTCGGGGNACAGTGAACTGTGCACTCACCTCTTCAAGAAGGAAGTATCAATTGGACAAGACCAGGCTAGAGGACCGACGAAAGGAGCCTCCCACGGAGCCTCACACCATTCTAACTACTTGAAGTTCCATCAAGAGAAGGCAGTGCTATGCAAAACAACCCATACAACTTGAATTGTCTTTCCAAACCCGGGCCAGGTTTGGTTTTAATACGGATGTCTTGCGGGAGCCTGACACTGCAGAAGCTTGAACTTAAAATCACGCAACCTCCTACACAAAACCACAAAAAATTNTTGGTTTTAATACGGATGTCTTGCGGGAGCCTGACACTGCAGAAGCTTGAACTTAAAATCACGCAACCTCCTACACAAAACCACAAAAAATTAAAAATTAATTCAAAATCAGATCCAGTGAAGCCGTAAATGCAAACGCCCTGTCATAGGCAAGGAGCAACGAAGGGCATGAAGAGCTGTGTAGTCCAAATGAGGAGCTGGAGATAGACAGTCTGGGCGAGCCCGTGATCCGTACGGGGAGCAGGACCATGTAAGGGACTTCCTTTAGGACGCTTTAGGCCCTTTATAAGGTCCCTTTAGGATTTTGGGGCCCCGGTGGTGTGTAGGGTGTACGATCGAAGCTGCGCCAATAATACTAGCTAAAAGCTGAACTCTACCTGTGCAGCTGCTGCTTCTCTGATCCTACTCATGCACATGCCCGGGCTGAAGATTTGGAGTCGTAGTCGGGTGGAATGTTCAGGACTAGAGTCTAAGCTGCGTGAAAGGAGTCTGGTGCTATCAGGGCCATGGGTACAAGGCAACCATGGACAACACGAAAGCCCACGCCCCAAATGCTTGACCGAAAAGTCCCAGCATCCGCAAGAAAGTAAAAAATCTCGGGTTCTTGCGAACTTACTCCGGGTCACTAGAACAAGCAATCGGAACATGTACGTTAAGTTCCCAAAGGAATGGCAATACTATAAATGAAACATCATGTGCAAAAGCTGTTTCCCAGCTCCGGGAGTGTGGCGTCCACAGCAACTTCGGCAATGTCGAACCTCGGTTTGGTTCGTCGTTGGGGGTTGAGATTGAGGGGTTCCGAGGGCATGTGTTGATTTGTTGTGTGTCGTTTTTTTCTGGGGGGCGGGTTCGGGCGTTGGGATTTAGGTTTTATTACTATAGGTCTAAGTTTGATCCATGTTTAGGGTTTTGGGGTGGCGCGACGACGACGTTGCAGAAATCCACACAATCCTGACAAACTGTTGCAGTAAAGTCTGCGGCGTCAGAATCTTGGGGCTGATGACGTGGCCTAGGGTTAAGGGTTGAAAGTTGAGGGTTGAGGGCGCAGATGTGCTGGAACTGTCAAGCCCATGCTGTGCTCAAGAGATACTTGAGATCGGATAACTGATGGGGTGTCTGCAAGCCTTACCACCAGCCGTTTTCGGCTCGGGGCTTACGGCTAATTACAATATCAAGATGCTGATAACCATGGAGTGGACCATGAGTGGCAATGCGCGGCATGTTTCATCAACGTCAACAACACCAACCACACGTGGCTACAATCACACGAGGTCAGTTTTGACCAAAATCATCATTCACTCGTTCATTTTCCCCAGTCCGCTGTCCACTATCTATCAACTCTCAGCCATCATCCTAAACAACCCTCCATCATCCTCATCACGACATAATCAATGGCAGTAGAATGTAGAACGAGTCGAACTGTTTCCACGTGCGCACCGTATCGGTGACTTCAGTGGCTCATGCCATCGCAACCCTGGCATCCAAGCACGCATCGTGCTAACACTGCACTCACCATGGGATATGCATTATCCCGAATACCAACCACATCTACGAATATTTCCCAGCAGCACTGTCTTCGTCAGCCTGAACATTACGATCCTAGCAGCAGCCTCATTCTCGACATTGCTTTTGTTATCATCAGTCTCAACAGTATCATTAGCAGCAGCATTACAGTGTCAGCATAGCCATTAAAAAAATCATCATCGTCATCAGCATCATCTTGATCGTCATCAGCAGCAGCACTCACGCCAGTATCACTGACATCAAATCCAACATACTTCGCGATATGAGTGATACTGATGACCTTCCTTCCACCATGGGCAAGCAATCATGATTTACAAGCTACCAATAACATGGTCTTATGGTCGCAACCACCGGATGACTTTTGCATTGACCAATGATCTAGCTCGTGTCCTTGACTGATCTGTTTTAGAGCACAAGCTTCTGACTAACAAGGAAGGAGAGCACTGAGCGATCAATACTGTTGCGATTGCCACTGCAATTCCTGCATGGCCTGATCAACGAAAAACTGTACCAGCTAGGGTAGCTAAGGAGCTACGTACAGTGTAGCCGTACTAAGCATAATGCGCAGTCATTCAGCACCATTAGTACAATCACGAAACATGTAAGTATATACCCCTCAGGGTTCCTGCGTGCTTCGGTGTTTACAGCGGCTCAAAGCCCTAGTCTGACCATTTAGCCCCTAAATCCTGGAAGCCCTTAAGACCTACGGACTATTGCTCTGTATACGGTTTAATATAGGGGCCCCCAAACCAATATACACCCAAAACATCCCTAAACCAAAAAACATACTGTAAACGTAAAGGTTTTTGCCAAAGGCACGTCGGCCATGGAAATGGTTGCTTCACGCGCCGTCCAAGGTCGTCCTGGCAGTGCAATTCGGGTAAGGGTTTGGAGCTCAACGTTTAGGGGTTACAAAGTTTAGGGTCTACCTTAACCCCAAATAACCTACCTTTTAAGTACTTTTAAGTTTTCATATAAGGAAACATATAACTGAACCCAAAACAGGTATGTTGGAAAGGGTCCAGGTAGGATGTTTGGAGTTCAGGGTCCACAGCCCTGGGCCTAGATCCTCAGCCGAACTTTCGAGAAAAGACCTTTAGCCTTGTTAGATGCAACATCGGAAGCCATGAAAGGCCGCCACTGAGGGTTTAGGGTTAGGCAAATAGGGAATGGAGGTATGATGCGGTGTTTCCCACTGGCCTAGCTTTATATGGGGCATGCCAATGTTCCAACTTTTTCAACTCGCCGGGGGCACCGTACGCTTCTTGCAGGTAAGCAAGCGCGAAACACCGGAGAAGTGAAGGAAAGCTGCCTGGTTGACTTTGTGGGGTAAGACTTTCTTTATTGCTTCCAGCTTCACAAAGTTGTGTTGGACTTTAATTAGGGATGAACGTTTAAGGCAGTGGATGTATTTGTTAGTTTGGAGGTCGAGGATTTGGCTTTAGTAAAGTTTTGCGATACAACTCTCAAGATCTGGGTGTGGCGAACTGTCTAAACGATTTGAAGCTAGAGCTGCGATTATAAAACAAGTCGGACATGACAACGGGTTGGCCAAAGTACCGAAGGAGTGGTTAAGGAAATTCGCTTACGGCATAGGGCTATTTGCTATACGTTGTTTAATGCATTGAGCTTCCGTTCAGGCTTCTTCTATTGGAATATGCCAGTTCATTCAGCTAGTTCAGGTTCTAGTGGTTTGGATAGAATTCGTTGCCTGTAGCTGCCTGTTGTGGTATATAAGCCCCGTGCACGAACGAGCTTGGTGAAGGGCTTCAGCATGGAGAACGCGAGCCTGTCGCGAGCATGGTAAAGGCGACAAAGGCAGGTGCCCAAGCACATGCATGCCTGCAACGGTGCACATATACAAGAATGATAGCTACAGCAATCTGCATGTTCCACGTTGATAAACCGCAATCCATTGATGGGGCTGCTAAGGTTTAAGGCGCACGGTCTAAGTCATAGGGATAGAGGGCCTAAGAACAACTGGGCCATTACTCCGGGGTCTGCATTACATTCCTTCGGTGCCCCAGCTTGCACATGGGCAATTATGTACAACACCAGAAGTAGCCGTGAAGAAACACCCTTTACAGAGTTCGTGCATGTCTGCATGGCTTGCGTGCCAAGGCAAATGCCGCGACCGTTGTTTCCCTTGCACGCGGCAACTCAGGGAGATCCTTAGTTGGAGGAACCGTTGACAAACATGGACTCGGGTTCCATTCCTAATTAAAGTATGCAGCACAGATGCAGGGAAAAACCACTTGTGGGAGAAAAGTCCTGCATCCTCTGCAGCCTATACTTGCGTCTCTCGGATTTCGGCGCTTCGCTTGCAGGCCACCTGCGTGCCTAATCGATGCTAGTGCCTAATCACTGCGGAGCTGCTGCTCTCCTGGCCGTCGCCTGCTGTCGCCCAGGAAGACTCCAGCCGGCCACAGACGAGCAGGCGGCTCCCAGGGAGACTCCAGCCAGTCATAGAAGAGCAGGCTCCAGTCTGGAAGTTGAGAAACGACCTCGCACATGTATCCCCAGCTGTTTATGTTCTGGAGCAGTAATGAGGGGCATATGATGCGGCATATGTACATGAATAAAGCGTATGCGCATAGAAGGGCCCATATTGGGGGGAAGACGAGAGGAATGTCGGTCGTGCGCTGAACTTCCATGACGTAGCCAGCGGAAGTAGGCAGCATCCACAGCATACCAAACATACCAAAAAGGAACCTTGCGTGAAGATCGTACCTGAGCTGGATCTCTTGGTGCGGTCTGTGAGGCAGTCTGCAAGCACGGACCAGGGTGCCTTTCAAAATCAGCTTTTCCATGTTCCAATTATGCATCAGCGCATCTGCAAGAGCGCTGGCACCCACATGCCCTAGTCCGTTGCCGCTCAAATCCAGACATTTGAGCGTGGGATGCGAACGCAGGGAGCTAGCCAAAGTCATTGCTCCATTGTTGTTAATTTTGTTATAGCTGAGAACGAGCTCCTCAAGTGGAAAACGGCTAAGACATTCTGCAAGCAGCGGCATATCGTTGTCGCAAAGGCTGCACCAAGACAGAGCAAGGACTCGGAGCTGCGGCCGCAACGCTCTGCACAAATGCCGTAAGGAGAGATAACAGAGAGGCACGGACTGCAGCTGCAGATTCTCGAGCTCCTTCGCGCGCAGAACACTGGCCAAAGCTACGATGTCGGCCACGTTCAAAAAGGTGGCGCTCAGGACCAGTTCGGTCAGCACCTGGTTTTCCAGCAAAATGCTTGGCAGCTTCTGCCTGTCACCACGAGCCAGCCGAGTCAAAAACATTCTCTTGGTCGCGACCAGCTTCTGTTTGTACACCTTCTCCTGCAAGGCAACCACTTGGCTGACATCTGACCGATGAGTGAAGGCAACGCCCTTGGTTCGCACTTGCTCTTGAAATTCTTCCGCCGAGAGGGCCAGTCTAGATCGTGACCAGAAGGCATTGGTGCCTGGGTTGCGGCGAGTGGCACAGCGCACTCGCACATGCATGTTTTGCAGACATGGCAACACGAACACCAGGGCACCCAATTGCAAACCAATACTCTTCCATTTGAGTTCATACACGTTTGCAAACCGGCTCGAAATGACCAGTCTCAGAGTTAATCCGGCCCAAATGCTTCCCCCAATGATGAGCACGACAATGGTGACGCATGTCCACAAACGGAGAAAGGAAATGTCCTGGATCGCAGGCGATGCCCATTCCACTTCTGCACGGCACCATCCACGATGCCAGTATGGGGTTGAGTTCGCGTGCAAATTCGCACACGAATCATCACACTCCTCACTACAGCTTCCCTCAAGTGTCGGCCGAAGATTTGCGAGTGGCACTTCCTGAACACGCCCTGCAGGATTGCTAAATACCGGTATGGCCTTGCTGCGATCGGTCTTCCACCACCACGGCGTAAGACTCGAGATGCTCAGTACACCTTGGCAGAAGTCTGCACCCGAGTTGGCGTAGAGCAAGTGCATGTGCTCCATGCTGCGGCGAAAGCTTGCATCCTGGGTCTCGGTTCTGTTGCCGAATTGGTAGAGTGACACATAGTCAATGAAAAAAACAGCATCTTGAGCACGGCTGCCACTGGAAACTATCCAGGTTGAAAGGAGTTTCAGTTGGAAACCGTGCGGGTCAGGATGCTCGCGTGACTCCCAGCAGTGCGACACTGCGACATACTTGAAGTCTCCAGCCTGGGTGGCGGGACCGAGCTGGAACAGGGCGTCTTCCTCGCCCTCGGCCTCCTGCCGGCGTGGAAAAACACGACCCTCCCGACGGAGCCTGAGGATGTAGTCCGGCCGCACAAAGCGGATGTCGCTGCGAATCACGTATGCTCTGAAATCCTCCCAGCAGTTTATCTGCGGCTCCTCCGCCATCAGCCGCGGCTATCAGGCCTACAGAAAAACGTGGCACGAATATCAACTCTGCTGCTCTGAGCTCAATGCTCGTTATCAAAACACCTGGCTAACCATGCTAGATTGAATGACTTCTGCAAAGTCAGTGCCTTTGAGCGGTGCCGTGCGGCCTTCGAGCCACAAGAGGCTGCAAATGGCCGAGGCCAGAACCTGCAATCCGATATTGTCAAACCTTAAGCAGCATAGCGCTTTGATTTCAACAACAAGGGTAGACACCAGAAACGGGCCAAGGATGCTCCGAGTTCGTGAGGCTGACCACCTGCATGCCAGCCTGGTCCTGTGGCACGAATTGATAACGTGGATAGAGACGAGTGTGATTGTCTTTTCTGGGGGGGGGGGGGGGGGAAATTTTTCCAAAAAGGGGAACGGTGGCTTTCATGGGGCACTACGAATTTTTGGAGGACCCTAATTTCCCTGTTGCCCTTGGAAGCGCTACGGCCCCCTTTTGGAACAATTTTCCCCCCCCCCCCCCCCAGAAAAGACAATCACACTCGTCTCTATCCACGTTATCANCCTAAATCAATAGAAACTAAAAATATGTGCATAGGAAAGTTTATGTATAATCGGGTGGGGTGCAATTGTAAATGCTTCCAAAAGGTGCACTGATGCCTTCACTAGGACACTAGGACATTATGGAACTCTCATAATTAAAGCCCTTCTAGGGGCAGGGCTGTATGAGGTGGCAAAGGGATTGTAGAAACACTTTAGAGGGCTATAATATCTATAATAGGCGAGTTGGGACCGCATGGGGATCTGCGGGTTTGGGCCTTAAAGGTTTTGGGTTTGGGTTTCAAGGCTTGGATATCTAGATTGTCGGATTTAGGGCTCTAGATTGTCGGATTTCGGGCCCTTGGGGTTCAGGTTTTTGAGGTTTTCCAGCTGGTGTCAACGGAGACACGAGAAGATTCCCAGTTCGAAGCTTAGACGCGAGAGATCGTCTTCAGGGTCGAGAGATCGGGATTGAGCTCCGGGTTTAGTTTAAGGTGGAGAGATCGATTGCGGGGTTGGGCTTGAAGAGGGGTTCAGGCTCCTGGAGCGGCGCACAGTCCCCGAGCCAACTTCATGACTTTACTAGTTCCAGGTTTAGGGCTATATACGAATTTTTCGTGTAGGATTAGTGGTATTCGGGCATTATGCTAACTCTCGTCTCCATTGTAGTTCCTCGTTTTGTCAAAAAATTCTATGGTTAGGATCCTATAATTATATAAAGTTGGCTAACCTAAACAGAAAGGAACTGTAATGGAGACTATAGGTACTAAGACTTAAATTCCTAACGACTGTTACCCAAGGCTGCAGGAAACTGATCATTGAACAAAGGCTTCAGGGTTTGGGGCTTCAGGTTGTGCGGGTTTTACATTAGGATTTAGAAACCAGAAATGCTTGGTGCTTGGTTCCGGGTCGAACCACAACGAATCGCTCCTCGGCACAAACGAAGTTGACGCAGTCGCGTGTGGCGAGGAACTGCGTTTGCAAAGGCACTCAAATGAAACCTCTTGAAGCTCGAACAGAAACCCGAAGCCTGCACGGTGTAAGCCAGGGTTTCAAGCCTCAAACCTCCAAGCTAAGTTGCAGCGTACAAGGATCCAAGAGCTGAGCCGCTACAAGCGCAAGTAGATTTTTGTGAGTCACTTGTGAGGCCACTTGTTGTCAGGCGCTGATTGGCTTTCCGAAAAAAGACATCACTACTAACTAGTAGTAGTATCACTGCGATTGCGTGCTTGATGATGCTATCCAGTCTTTCTAGCAGTCTTGCCATGAACAGTCCTCGAGCTACTGCTCGTGCCACTACTTTAGCGACTACTGTGGCTGGGGATGATGCTCCCTAGTGTAACGGTAGGCGCTACTCCTCGCTGTATCTCGCTATTCTTATATCAGAACTCTGAACCCTAGACCTTAAGCCCTATAAACCCTAGCATGGTTTTCTTCAGCAGGGAACTGTTGGCAATGACCAACAAACGTCGCAGTAGTAGGTTGCCTGTCTGGTGGAACCAGTCGAAGTCTTGGAGTTTCTGGGTTGGCACAAACCAACAAATCTTACCTTTGAGATCTCTGGGCCGCTTTAATGGGGATCTTGATTCAGGGAGCTCATCACAAGAAGCACCCGAGTTCCCGCCAGCCCGGAACACTGAGTCCAAACAAGGTAGGACACTGGTGCCGCTAGTAGCATTCAACCTTTGCAAAGAATAAACTTCGGTGCAACAAGTACGCGTTAGCCGGTTTGCGGGTTCAGGTATCTGCCGGCAGCCCAGCTCGCTGTTTATAACCCTTAACACTCTGAGCCCTAAACCCTGAACCCGAAAATCCTAAACCCTAAACCCCTAAATCCTAAAAAAATCCAAACCCGTAAATCCCGTAAACGCCGTAAACCCCTAAACCCAAAGCCTTGAACTCTCGATCGATAAAGCCCCTAAACCCCCTGCCCTGAAGCCGCGTGCCCGATTCTTCAGCAACATGGGCTTGTCGTTCAGCAGCTCGACCTCGGCTGATGGGTGTTTCAGGCTTTAGGGTTCAGGGTTCAGGGGTTTTGGGATTAGGGTTCAGGATGGTTCAGGGCTTCAGGGTGTATAAGGGCTTAGGGTTTAAGGCTTCAGAGACGGGGTGTTTGGGGTTTGTTTATCAGGGTTATAGGGTTCAGGATTTAGGGTTCCGGGATTAGGGATTAAATGCGAGGTTTTGGGGTTTGAGGTGTTATCAGCGTTACGGCTTCAGAAAGCTCGTATAGGGCCTGGAAAGGGTGAGGCCTTTGAACTCATGAGGGCAATTTCAAGGGCTCTGCGGGCTCCTGCAAAGGTTTTGTTGGGTTTGCTCCTCGATGCTTCAAGCTTCCTATTGTCTCACGAGATTCAGGGTCGGGTTCCCTTGATGGTATTCATGTAAGTCCTACAAATCCTTTAAGCATGTTCAACTGAAGCTGCTACGACAATCAGAAGATTGCAGTCTACACAATAGCCTAGAGACGACATTTTAAGCTTTGCAGAATGATTCGGTTCTATGTAGTCGTTTCAATGGTTAGAATGAGGTTTAGGGGATTTTGGTATACAACGGCACACCGACTATCAGGGATTTTTCCTACTAGTTGAGCCGCTCAGACCTCCACGTTCAAATGGGACCCTTAAAAGCTCTCCGTGGCGTATAGCTGCAGAATCTACCTTCTGAAGCGACGGTAGCTTACAGGAGCAGAAGGATCTCACCGAAACCTTTGAGAGCTTGATACAGGACATAGTTTGAGTTGAGTTGTGGAGGAGCATGACCGACGGATTCCCCAAAAACATGGGGTTGTTGCCGCCTGTGCGAGCTCAGTTGGATAACCCGCCGAACCCGCCCTGAAGCTTAAGACGCCCAAACATCCCACGACCTACTTCCGGACTACGGTCTGCCAGGCGGCGTTCAGTGCGATGAAAACTGTCGCATTGAGCACCTCGACATTTCTGACTCTGGGTCTACAGAATCCTAAACCATACAAGATTTGTGTCCGGGCCTTGTTCGTGTATTTCGCTTCAAAGAGCCTACGCTCTGCTACACCTAGGTCCTTCAAGTTTCGCCTATGCTGAGGTAGCAGACTGTCGCATTGCTGACGTGCCACTATCGTGCTGTCTTTTTGGCGTTTCGTTTAACAGCTCGGATTGATTTTGATGCTGTCTCTGTGCAACTAGCTGCAGCATGAATAAGTCAGTGCTCTTGAAGCCAAAACCCCTAGAACCCTCCACTGGAAGGCCGTACCCCAGTGCAATTGAAGGCCACCCGAAGATTTCCACGGTTCAGCGGGTTTAGGGTTCAGCAGCATTTGTCATAGAAGAGGTTGCGCTACTAAGCTCTGCGTGTCCTGTGCACGGTCATGTACACAATCGTGCCTGGAGCTGCCTCCTTGCCCCCACAAGGCCCACACACATATTACGCATATAGTCTATACTAAAGCACCTATATTGAGACCCCTTTCAAGGCTAAGCAGAAACTACGTGGGTACATGGAGCCTTCAGCCCTAAACCCTTAAAGGAACCCTTAAAGGAACCCTTACAGGAAGCCTCAAAGGACATGGAGCCTTGGAGCCCCGGGCCTTGCCGAAAAAGAGCCGCCAAAGATTGTGCCGCGCCCGGGCGGCAGGCTCCCAGGCCTCTGAAAGCTTGACGGCTCAGGGATCGAGGGGTTTAAGTTTAGGGTTTAGGGTTTAGGGTTTACGGTGGTGTAGAGTTCAGGGATCTTAAGAGTAGCTTAGGGTCCCGGGATCTTCAGAGTTTGGGATTAAAGTGTTTAAGCTCTCGGGATCTTAAGGTTTTGGGTCCCAAGACCGGGCTTGTTCGTGAAGATTCGATGATGTGAGGGCCTACACTCCTTGATCCGCCCTGAACCATATGAAAGCCTCACCTCAAAGCTGCAAGTTTAAACCAACAATTCGCAAGACTGAATAATGCCGAAACCCGGAAAGTCTGAAACTGCCGACATCTGGACCTAACACCTCAATTTAAAGCACGAATGCATGAGCCCGACTCGATGCGTGAACGCATCAAACCTTGAGCCGGAGGAAGGCCGTGCTGACACCGAAAGCCCTACACCCTGAACCCCAAAAAAGTGTTCCGGGCTTACCCATAGCCCTCAAGACAAAGGCCTCAAAGTCTGTCAGCGTCTTGGTCATAAAAGGTAGCACCTGACCTCGTGCTTTGCATCATGTTGCTTGCTACGAGCCTCTTCCTCTCTCTCTCTCTCTCTCTCCCTACCCTCTTTTCGAAATCGCTCAGTGTGCACATGAGCGCTCACATGGGTGTTCTTTAGAGTGTATGTTCTGTGCTATGTCATGGCAAGGCACGTAGGGGATGATGCATGCATGCCGAAAGGCCATGTCGATGTACCGACATCTGCCCCCGCATGTCCAAGCTTGCATGTTTGCGGATGTTTGCACATATTTTTGCAGCCATGCAGGTATGTATATGAATGTCTGGATGCTTACAGCTCTCCCTGCATATGCATTTCCTTGTTTGCATAGATTTCTGAATCAGGACACTCATGTCACCTACCTGTCCAGGCACACGTTGCCTGAACGGTTATACTAACATGTTGACCATGTGCTGTCCCTGTATACAGACTCCTTCATAAAGCAACAGCAAGCAAGTTGCACGAATGAGCGGGTCAAGGCACAACAACACAACCTCGGAATCTGCGGTGTCGACTTGAAACCCAAAACGCTTGGAGCCCAAAGCTCAAAAGCTCTAAAGCCCTAAACCCTAAACCCTAAACCGTTTTGCACCTACAGTTCATCGTCAGCACCCCCTAAACCCCCGCACACCATAGCACAACAACCGCAAGAGCTACACCCTAAATCCTAGCGATATCAAGACCATATTTCCGGAAAAATGCCTTACAAATCACTGGAGGGCCTAAAAATTTTCGCTACCAGCAGGGGTCTGGAGGAACCCTGGGTTGCCCAAAGCCTGCAGCAGCAATGACCAAGTTGGGCCTGGGCTAAGGAGGTGTTTGGCTCACTACCAAGGTCGAAAGTGTATCTTATATAGTGGGCTTTGGCGGCTTTAACATTGGGTGCTTGGGCTTGTAGGTTCGGGAAATCGGCCTCTGTACAAGAGAGTAGTGTCTATCTGAACTTTCAACAGTCCAAGAATCCTCAGGCGAATCAGTCGCGAAGGCGTCTACATCTTCGGATCCCAAAAGACCAACACCCGTCTCCTTAAACTGGCAACCACAGCCCCTCTGAACCCTCACGAAGCCCTTCCCTTAGATGTCGGCCTCACCATACAAGAAAGCTATAAGAAACCCTGCCTTACTACCCCTAAGCCTTACAAACCTAAACCCTAAACCCAAAAACCCTTAATCCAAAACCTAAACCCTAAACGCTTAACCCAAAACCTAAACCCTAATTGCCCTAATTCAAAAGCCCTAATGCCCTAAACCCTAAACCAAAAGCTCTAAAGCTCTAAAGCCCTAAACTAAAGCCTAAACCCTTAGCCCTAAAGCCCTAAACCCAAAAAGCCCTAAACCCTAAACAATTGCTCTCGAGCCCGAGAAGGCCTGGAAACACTGCTATGGGTCCGAAGTCCGGGATCCAGGCGCGAAGGCTCCGATGGTGGCAAGGACACTGCGGAGGGGCTCCTGCATATGTATACATATATACATATATATATATATGCATAGTTTTATACACATAACTAGGTACTTCATGATATATTTACAACAGCATATAGACGTGTATGTACATGTATGTATGCATTTAAGAATCTATCTATCTATCTATCTAGCTAGCCTTGAGTAAACAAGCACCCCACGACCTGACCCGATACTCTGAATCCCCTGCATCCTCAGCCCTGAAAAACAAAAGCAACGTGCCGAGCACCTGCGTCTCGAGGGTTCTGCCCGGAGGGCCGGAGTCCCTGACTGAATTAAGGCATCGTCTTATCGTACATATAGCTGATCGTTGCATGCACTTGTAAGAGTTAGTGTTTTGGGGTAGCCCTAAACTTTAATCTAAGCAGGCTTCTTAGCCGCTGCTTGAGGGTCCAGGCAAGGACCGAGGGTTTTGAGGTTCAGGGTTGGAGGAAACTAAGGGTTTAATTACCCAGAGGCCCATAGTAGTTCCTTTTTGTGGTTCATATATAGAATCCTATACGGTAATCCCAAAAAGGAACTACTATGGAGCCTCTAGGTAGTTCTGAGCAAATCAGGGAGCCCAGTGTAGAATCTCAAACGAGAAGGTCCTTGCTACAGCGACCCCGAAATGATGAGGGACCACGGGCTTGTAAAACCCCCAAATCACGCAGAAGCCCAAACCCTAAACACCCGAAGCCCTCTAGCATACCCTCGGGCTCCAGTTACCGAAATAATGGGTTACTGGGTTACATAATATGTGGTTAATAACCTGCTATCTAGGTAAGTTAGGGGTATGCTTCTGCACCCAGAAATTACTCCTGCTGTGTCAGGGAGTTCAGAAAGGACTGGATGGTGGTCTGCTCCACGAAACTGTAGGCGATGGCCACCTTCAACAACAAATATATGGGCCTAAATGGTTTGAAGTTGAATACTTTCGGCAATATTATACCATCATTGATCAGATATTGCAGCAATGCAATACTACTTGTATAGGGACGAAAAAGGGGATATATATATATATACAGAGAGAGAGAGAGAATGTGTGTGTGTGTGTATGTATATATATATATATATATATATGTATGGCTAAAAACTGCTGGAAAACTGCTCCAACCCTTAGGAGGTCTTGAGTCTTGAATATGTGCTGTGCGCTAGGAACCTTAGGATCCATATTTTAGAGCCTGCATCTAAAATGTTGGGAAAAGCATTTTCGTCCAGTTTAAGTTTACAGGTTTTATAGGGCAGACGGGGTGTTTAGGGCAGACGGCTTAGGGGGTCTCCGGGCTACCATGACATTTGAGAGTGCCATGCTTCTTGCTGTATCCCGAGTGTGATCCAGTAGCAAAAACTGAGCTCCCGAATCCGAACAAAAGCCCAGGCTTTCAGGATCATGGTGCGCTGGGGAATTGCATTTGCTTGCGCCGATGTTACCCGTAAACGCTAAACCTGAAACTTAAAACCAAACTCCTGGCACCTAAGCTCTGACACACCAAACCCAGACTCTCCGTGATGTCACGTTGCATGCAGATGGGGATGCTGAAGGCATGGACAGGGTGGGCTTTGCGCCAAACCAGACAGGGCAGCATCACAACCAACTATCTCTTGACTGTAGCATTGCTCTGCACTGTCTGCATGTTCTTCCTGTACGTTGGTTCTCCCCCGAGCTTCCAACGCAGCCAAAACGTCTGATCCCGGAACCTCTAAAACCCAAAGCCCAGGATGCTGAGCGATTGAATACTATCCGGAGAAGGCTGCATACCACATGACATAAACACAAAAAGTCAAAACTCCGGGCGTCAAGCCTCTACATATCTCCCTCATATAGTTAAATAACCATGCCCATTAGAAGTTCGAGCCCAAGCCTTCTTATACAAGCCCAGCATCAAGCCCCCAAACTACTCAAGTTGAGTACCTGCTCGATAGGTGATCGATCGTCTAAGGCGGCGCCAAGCCCAGAGAGCCCCAAGCCGCAAACCCTATACATCAGAGCAGCACCCAATCTAAGTCTCTGAATTTTATATCGAAAGCCCTGAGCCTTAAACCCAAAGGCTTGACCAACCCTCAACACTGAACCCTAAGTGCAAAATCCTTGGAGACCTGAGCCACTTATATAAGCAACGAAACCTTGCAAGGAACCCGGGCATGAGCGCCGGGCCCAAGATCCGAAGATGATGGTGATGTTCAAAGTAGCGCCTTTGTCCAGGGGGTTATAGGGTTTAAGGGTTACGAAAGACGACAGCACGAAATGGCACCCCGTTTGGTCTCCTGTTGCAGTCTCGCTAGTCGCTTCTCTCCCCTCACATGAACTGAACAACGCTACGCAGGCAAACGCAAAACGAGGCTAGGCCAAATGTATGATATATTTAGGCCTCTGTATACTATGTGCTAAAACCTGACAAACCGAATCGTCAAACTTAAAGGCGGATCCCCACTACGAAGAAATGCGTGTGGTCATTGTTTACTTAAGTTTGGGATAGCAGCCATGAAAGTGAATTCTGAATCTTTTGGTGAGTATATTATGCTTTTTTACTCGGTACTCTGATTCATGGGGAAGCCGACATCCTGTTTCACAGATCTCGGTGCCCGGCCAATGACGCGCTTGAAGGTCACCAGCCACCGCTGCCATCCTTTCTTCGCTCCTTCCCCTGGCAGTTTGGCTTCGCAAACTTTAGCACTTATGGCTTGAGGTTTTGAAGGTTTAAGTTTAGGTTTTAGAGGCCGTTGCAAAGCTAGGGTGTGTGCTTTCGCTCAGTTTGGGGTTGTCGGGTTCCGCCTTCGAGTTTGAGGGCTTTGGGCTTTGCCATTCTTAGGGTGTGAGGATTCAGTGTGCCGATCGGGCTAGGGGCTCTGTGGTTTATTCGGGGTGAGTGTCCTCAGGTAACACTACAGTCTCCATTGTAGTTCCTTTTTGGGGTTACCTTATAGGATCCTAATTATATATTTGGTTAAACCAAAAAAAGGAACTACAATGGAGACTATAGGTAAGAGGCAAACCCAATCCTGCCGTTTCAAAGCTGCGGTCTCGGATGTATGGAGTCGGATCTTGCAAGCCCCAAACCCTAAATCCAAGTCCAGGTTCGAGGGTGGAGGGTGCACATATGTCCAAGATTTGGTGATCCCTGGTCCTACCCTGACACGAAGCTGAACTTGCAGATGGATCTTCCGAAATCACACTTGTCAGGTTTAGGGTTTAGGTTTAGGGCGTAGGGCTGGGACTACTTGACACGGTACCCGAATGATTTGCTTAGATACTGCCGCAATGAGCCAGCAGGACGTTCCGCATGTGTCTCTGCCTCATACTCCGCGCGGAGCAAGTTGGCCAATGCCCTTGGACAAAGTCGAACTCTGAACACTGCACGCCAGCTTTCAGCAAACGGCACTCATTGTACACAAGTAATTCAACCCGACTGCATGTACAGACAACTATACAGGTGAGTCTGTGTGTATTTCTAAACACACATACATACATACCTATATACCGCTGCAAGAGGAGTTCAGCATCAAGCGACAACTCAACTACCCTCTACCTATAGTCTCCATTGTAGTTCCTTTTTTTGTTTAACCAAATATATAATTAGGATCCTATAAGGTAACCCCAAGAAGGAACTACAATGGAGACTATAGGTAGCCCTTTAAAAGCTAAAACCCAATAACCTTCCGACCCGAACATTGCAGACCTCGAGCCTTCCAGATCTTGCGGCACCTCCCTAAACCCTAAACGCTATCTATCTATTTATCTATCTATCTATATCTAATATATATATATATATATATATGGGCGCGTCGTCATTCCCCCACCCCTACATTTCAGCATCTTCGGTAGTGCGCCCAATACAAAGGATGTACTGACCCTTGTCATGCCCCATACCGCTAAGTGTGGTATAAACCCATATATTTCAATACACATGACAGAAATACGGCACATACACGGTCTAGACTGTATAAAATATGAACATGTGTAGTATCCTGCAGCACAATGAAATGAGACGGAATGTGACCTATCATGATAGAATAATTACAGCGATCTTCAGAATGACATAATACATCATATCACATTATTTTTCAGTCTTTTTGCAAAAATACATGATGTANTCATGCTTTACACTGGTATAGTATCGTAAATTACCATATAACATAACCCATGATAGAACATGTTATGCTCCAATACAACATGAGTTAAGCTGGCATGGTGCAGTAGACATCTTGATGTGGTGTGATATGCAAAGATGAGGTAGCTGACAACCAGACGCATGCTCCATACGACAAAATACAGTCTAATACCATCAGATATAGCGTGGTATGTCTTATCCTATTATCTGCCAGTATGAGAANTGCAAAGATGAGGTAGCTGACAACCAGACGCATGCTCCATACGACAAAATACAGTCTAATACCATCAGATATAGCGTGGTATGTCTTATCCTATTATCTGCCAGTATGAGAATGTCAAGCATCATAATTAACCATACCAAGATGTTCAACATGGTAAAACTTATTGTGAGATGATATGACGCGGTATAGGGTGAGATGATATAATACCTGACCAAGCTGTTGTTAACATGTGTAGTATACTCTCATGTTGTATGATCTGTTATGATCTATGTCTAACTCAAAATAACTCATGCAGCAAGAAAGACAGTACAACACAATGTTTGCAATAATATGATACCNGTATACTCTCATGTTGTATGATCTGTTATGATCTATGTCTAACTCAAAATAACTCATGCAGCAAGAAAGACAGTACAACACAATGTTTGCAATAATATGATACCAGTAGCAGACTAACACATGCGACACAGCATGGTAAAATATCATTTCGTGGGCTTATGTATTCTGTTAACTATGTGAAATGCAATTGGTAACAGAATTTCACATATGACACCCTTAATAGTATAGCATAATACAGGAGAGTAGAGTATAGTAAACTGTAAACGTTTAGTGTAGTATACAATGCATTATACAGTCTAGAATATAGCATAGTACATAGTATACTCTAGAGCATAGTAAATGACATAGTTTGTATTGTAGTGTTCCCTCGAGCTCACAGTATAGTCTTTTGTATAGCGTTTCCTCTTCACAGTAACGTCTATGGTCTACAGTATAGTCTGCAATANATGACATAGTTTGTATTGTAGTGTTCCCTCGAGCTCACAGTATAGTCTTTTGTATAGCGTTTCCTCTTCACAGTAACGTCTATGGTCTACAGTATAGTCTGCAATATAGTCTGTAGTATTGTCTTATGGTCGATAGTATAGTGTACAATATTGGTCTGTAGTACAGTCTAGGGCCGACAGCATAGTCTATAGTAGATTCCAGTTCGGTTTCCTATATAGTCGAAAGTATATAGATGGTACATAGTATCACACTTTTGTATGCATTTGCAAAATCTTCAGCTACTGTGGGATAGGGGACAATAGCATATCTTGAACAATATGTAAGAAAGATNTTGGGCACATCATTGGGTTAATGGGTTAATGGGTTGAGGCAAATTCATTTGGCCAGAATGATTGGGTTAATGGGTTGGGTTGGGGCCTCCTACGGATCGGTTTCGAAACAAACACGAGTCTCGAAACCAGATAGCAGAATTGAGAACAGAAGAGCGAAGTTACAAACATGCAGGGGTGGGGGAATGACGACCTACCCATATATATATATATATGTGTGTATATATATGTAGATTATATATATATATATATTATATTATATATTATGTATAGCAATGGGTAAAGGTTTGTTTTGCGGCATAATACTATTGTGCTAACACCGAGGAAATTCAGGCGCTCACTGGCCCCAAAGCTGCTTCTCCTCCGTAGTCCTCGCCACCCAAAGCACAGGGTCTTGCGGATCGCAATGAAGGGCTATTGGAGTCCCCTAAACCCTAAACCCTGTAGATCCCTTAAAGCAACCCTTACAGGATCCCTAACGTAACCCTAGGTACTTCCTTAATTGAGGGGTGTTGCTTAAGGGGCCTAGGAGTTGGGGTCAAGGTTTGGGGTTTAGGGTTTAGGTAACAGGTAGGGGGTCGGAATAAGTAGTAATGATGTTTGCTTACAGTCCCTGATACATTTAGAATGCAGNTAAACCCTAAACCCCTAAACCCTACACTCTAAACCCTCCGAGGCTTAAAGGTTTGGGATGAAGGACGCTTGAGGGACTCCCTCTACTTCAAGCATTACTTGTCCGGGGTTGAGGGTCTAGGGTAGTTGCAGGGAGCTTGGAGCCCTGATAACCTCTAGACGGTGACAACATCCAGTACCAGACAAAGGTACAATCCTGAACGGGCCAACATACATGTAGTTCAGCTAAATCCCGCCGCCACAGCCTCGAACAAAAAAGTGGCCAGTCCTACATTTCCGGTGGGTTAAATGCCGATCTCGTGCAGACCGTCCAAAGACTAATTGCTTGCTTAGGCTAGACATGCACAACTGCGCAAGCTGCTGCTGAACTCCGAAGAACCCGCATTGAATCCACGTCCTGAGCCGGAAGTCGCGCAAACCAAGCACCTCTTTCAATGCGTGCTGCAGCAGCACGTCTTATGGATGTTTGCACTGTTTGGAGGCCACATACACCAAAAATAGCCCCTGAAGCCAAAAACTTAAACTCTAAACCGCCAACTCAAAATCTGACAGTTGATTTCAGGTTTGATGGCCTCGATCCTTTGAGGGATCCGCGGCCGCGTCTACACAAGCTAAACACGATACAAATCTAAACCAGAAATCTTAAACCCTAAATCCTAGGCTACACTAGCCAAAACATCCCCGCAGCTTTGTCAGTCTGCTTCGGGCTGCCTTGAGATAATTGGGAGTTTCCGAAAATTATGGGTACCTTATTTGGGGCTATTTAGGGTACTATATTAGGGTCCCCTATTTTCGGAAACTCCCAATTCTTGGAAGTCCTTGACGGCCACTCCAGGCACGACCCTCGAGCTTTACGGTGCAGCATAGAAGCCTGAATATTTAGACGTCGGCTTTGAGGAGCTATTCCACTACAGTGGTATTTGGGAAGCATGAAGGAACCATGTTGCTAATGAAACAGATTTTCCAACTTCTGTACTGTCGGAGAATTCCCTGGGGGTTCTAGGTACTGTTGTGGGGGATACTTCCCCAATCCTAAGAGTAATTCCTACTACTGTAAAGAAACCCTACAGTCTATTATATAGGTACTTAAGACCCTTTGGGATTGAGTGCCCACATCATCGAATCGAAGCCAAATCTCAGCGTGCGGCAGCAGCGGGTCTAGTTTAGAATCCCTACCTACCCCGAGGAGTATTCGCTCTAGTACCATAAAGACCACCGAGCGGAGACCCTGATCAGAACCGCCCTCACAAAAACTGCCAAGCTGAACTGAGGCTGAGTTCAGTCTGAGAAACCCATAACTACGTGGCACCCCCGAGGCCCAAGATCCTGGAGACCATCGTAAACCCAATGCCCTGGGCCGGCGGGCCCAACGGCTCCAGCGGATGGGCGACACCTGCCATGCTTTTCTTTGGACTTGTTTACAAAGCTCGTTGCTGCAAGGATAAGAGAACGGGGATATTGCACACCAACCATTCACTCACTAGTCTGCAACAAAACATTCCCTGGTCAGCCGACCGTGTTGCTGCTGAGTCTATACTTGGTGATGACGAGCCGCGACGGTGAGCACACAAGCTGTTCAACGTCATGTTGTGGAAGGCAAACACCGGCAAAGCTCTTCAACCCTGAAGCCCGTGCTAGGAAAGCCGAGCCAGGAACATACGCCCTAAGACCGAAAATCCAAAGCCACACGAACTACTCCGTACCTCCTCCACAGAATGTTCAATGCTGAAGGTCACCTCCTGGCGAGGCATTGGGATTGGGTCAAGCTTTTGCTCTGGAGGTTCAACACCTCAAGTAATGACTTATAAAGGGTTGTGGTCTACATAAGGGTTTCGAAGTGATTTAAGCAGACTTCACAGAGACTCTTGTGTACGGGTGTTGGATTTAGGAATTACGACTGTGATTTAGGAATTCAGCGGAGTCGTCTTGGGTTTGTCGTTTGAGGTCTAGGGGTTCACGGCTAAGGGATGGCCTCAAGGTCCAATGTATATATATATGCATAGAGAGAGAGAGAGAGCTTGCTTTGTTTTGTGGTTTGCCTTAGGGCTGTGGATTCGAGGACCAGTTTGAAGGTTAAATCGGATTCGAGGACTCACCTATTTGGTCTTTCCGGGCAGCAACCACAGGGACGAAGGGCTTACCCATAGGCCCCAAAGTAGTTCCTTTTTGGGGTCCATGTTTAGAATTCTATAAGGTAATCCCCAAAAGGAACTACTTTGGGGCCTATGGGTAATTACGCCGCATGTGAAGACTCAGATTGAACCCGAAACGTGCTGGCACGACTGGAAGGAGCGTGCATGTATCGCTTCTTTGCAGGACCAGGAGATAGAGAATAGAAAGGAACATCCCAACTTTGTCGAAGTCTCAATTCAGGTTGGCATTCCTTGAAGGTGGGGAATGGCAATACTGCGTACCACATCTCCGTGTAATGGGAACTTGCATGAGGTTCATGACAAGAACCCACACCAGCATCACCGGGGCGCCCGGCCGCGCTCTTCCAGCGGATGATCACGAAGATGACCACGCAAAGCGCACCCCCAAACGTGCAGGAAAAGTAGCCTTGGCCAGACGGACAGATGCAGCATCGATAAGGAATACACCATTAGAATTATTGATTTTGTCACAATTATGAAGTGCTCTTGACGGCCGTTTTGTGTCCAACCAGTATTGCAAGAAAGATCAAGTTACCTCTGTATGTTGACTGGGCTTTTAAGTAACCAGGGAGAAAAAGTATACAATTTTATTTCATAAGGGTTCCTTTAAGAAAAAAGTATAAAAGTATGGTACTCCAAAGCCCAGTTGAAACCAATCAAGTCTCTGGGAGCCCCAAAACTGCGCTGCTTGCCACCGAGAGACGGATCGCGAGCCACCTGGCAGTCGTCTCCCTACTGACTAAACCCTAAACCCTAAACGGGTTTAGGGTTTCTATAGGGTTTAGGGTTTAGGGTTTACCCACTTGACAGAGGTTGGAATTCGTTTCCTTCGACTGCAAACCGACTGGAAATATCCGGGACAAGAACAAGCACCAGGAACACCAAAGACAGCTCGTGTTTCTGTCGTTCCTTTCCACTCTCCCTGTAACTCTCTCAGTTTCTGTCGGCCAGTTCCGAGCTCTAGGAACAGTCGAGACCGTCGTGGCCTGATTGACAGAAACTTCGCCAGTAACAACATTGTGTCGGGGGCAGCAGCACACTCAGGCAACCCTTGAAACCCTAAACCCTCACCCGCTTTAATGCACAATGAATGCCTCAACTCAGCAACTGAAGGTATCAAAGCATACTCAGTACTCTGGACTGCCACTGATGGTACGAACCCTAAACTCCCCAAGGGCTAAAAACTCTCATCCCCCCTCGGCTTTAGTCGTTGTGTGGCTTACTGTAAGGTTAACGGCTAGTAGTAGCACGGTTGTACTAGTAGTACTATGTTGCATGGGTGGTTGTCAGCGGTTGTCTGAATTAGTGTCTCTTGGAGGTGCATTCTGAAATTCCCATACGCTCTTGGGACAAGACAGGGCCCTGAGTTGGAGATCCACCCAACCAATGAATTCAGGGTTCAGGGTCTGTTCAGGCATCCGAGGGTCCAGGTCTGTCTGATTATGGCCAATATATGCATGCGGGCTTTAGATTTCGTGGTGATAAAGCTAGGTATACTCGAACTGAAGTGTCTAGGGGTTGCTGCTATTCATGTCGGGAAGCTAGTGATTGGGGCGGATTTTAGAGCTTGCGGGACCGTTCTGAAAGGCAAGCCTCATGGTACAGGCGTCCTACACAACATCATCTTTCCAGCATCTGGACAACCTTCGAGACAGCCCTTTATCCTGAACCATCAGGCTTGAAATCACTTTCGTCCTGCAGTTCAAGGCCTTGTGCAATAAGGTTCGCCATGACACATCTGAAGAATCTGAAAAGGCGTTGTGACCACAAGGACTCTACAGGGGCCCCTGATCAGATCAACTCCGGTATCCCTAATCCGAATCGGAAGCCCCAATCCCTAAACACGAACCCTGCGAATCCCACCACCCTATGCTTTCTGGACAAAAACCTAAGCCTTAAACTTAAATAACTTCCCTAAATCCTCAACCCAGGAACCCCCCTTCCCCTGCCATGCCAGGTGCGCACATCCCTCCCCGACCTGAGAAAGCTCAGACTGGAACTGTCTTACGCATGCGCATGTATAAGTGAATGTGTGTGTGTGTGTGTTTGTGTTTGTGGGTGTCTCTCTCTCTGTGTGTGTGTCTGTGTGTGTGGTGTGTCTTGTGTGGTTAGGTCTTCTGTCTGTGTGTGGTGCATATGCGTGCGTGTGTATATATATATATATATATGTGTGTGTGTGTGTTTGTTTATATGTTTCTTGCATTTCTGATTTTTCAATAAATCACTCTAGGGGCGCTGTGAGGGTTTAGCGACTCAGGCTAGGTTTGAAGTTTAGGGTTTTAGTCGGGGCAGTAGTGCATGAAGTTTAAGACGTAGAGCCTTAATGCAAGTTTCGATCGGTTTTAAGATTTGGGGGCGTTGGAGCCCCGGACTTATATATATATATATATATGTATATATATCGATGGCGGATGGAAGTTTGAGAAAGTAAGCTTTAGCGTCTTTCAAACTTAGATAAAAGGGCACGTGTCATCGGGTCCGGTCTCAGGGTTAGAGGTGCACTGCGTCTGTGTGGACCCGAAACACGTAAGCCTCAACTCTAAATCCCAGAATTAGACCCTGCCTCTGCAACCCCACAGCCTACATGAGGAAGACACTAAAGCCCTAAACCTTAAACCCTGAAGCACTCATCCCTTCGTGTTTAGGGTTTAGGTGCTTCCGGATGAGGTCGAGCAGAAGATCCGGAGCGTGGTAGAGTATAATATTATAAGAGCACATTTAGGGTGTAGTGTAGGGCATATATAGGGCAATATGGGGTCCTCTATCTACAAGAGAAGCTTCTCTTGCAGAGCTGTGATGTCTGATACGAACTTCCTGTGAGTCATCCTCGCCGCTTGGCCGAGTAATATTTGAGGGGTTTGGGGTTTAGGGTGGGCTTATGGTTTGGGACTTAGGCAAGCTGCTTGCACTCATCTTGTTGACCATGAATGCTATAACTCGAAATCGTTTGCCGGTTCCGAAACAAGAGTTGCAGAAATGGAGGACATCACCATGCCATAGCAGACTCTTATTTTACGGATTCCCCCAATCCCAAGAAGCTAGAAGCCCTACATGCTAAACCCTCAGCCCTTCCCCAATGTGTGCAATATCTCGGGTCCGATTTTAGCTCCCAACAATAGTACGCCACCCTTATACAAGAACCCTGCAAGGGACCCCAATGTAGAGAACGACCCGTCTGCAAAATCTCGGGCCCAAACGGCTCCTGAGAGCGCTTCCGTCCGGCAGCCAAGTCCTCGATGTCATCCTGAAGCTGCGTTGAGGGTTTAGGGATCAGGGTTTAGGGATTAGGGTTTAGGGATTATAGGGTTTAGGGTTTAGGGCTGTGTTGAGGGTGTAAGGAACGGTTTTGGGTTTAGAGTTGGCATATAGTTTGCGGGTTTGGGGTTTCAGGGCTTAGGGATTAGAGTTTGCATATGGGGTTGAGGTAAGGTTGGGGCTTCCTTGGTGAGAGTGCAGGGTTCATGGTTTAGGGAAAAGTATAATATGGAGAACACGCATTGCCTCACTCGGGCTGTTCGATTGAACTTTTTCGTGGAACACCATACAGAAACTTGGAACATCATGATCCTCATGCCATTAAAGTAGCGTACAGAACTCCAGCAAAACCATCCTTATAATTCCAGCTCCTGCGTGTGCAAGTCTACTGGATGACTCAATGAAGCTGGGATCACCCGAGATGCACCCTTATGGAACTTAAAAAAACAAGTCTCACAGAGTTTAGATGAGTTGGCGGCTTTCCAAGGGCCTTGGCATTTCGAGTCCGGTGTAGGCTTTATTTAGACTGCAGGCTTTGGAGTTTAGGCCGGCATGCCAAGAACACTGAATTGGGGAATTTATGATATGAAGGCCATAGAAGGAAGTGAGCGGCAACAAGCAGAATCGAAACAGCAACACCTCCTCTCCGCCCGGAGAACCCACACATCGCATCACCGCTCAGAATGTGATGCTGCAGGGAAAACACATTCAAGCAGATTTAGGGTTCAACTATTAGCCCTGAGGTCCTAAGTGTAGTCAGCCCCAATCCCTTAATTTTGCTGATTCTCCTCATAGCCACTAATCCTCCACCCCGTAGGCTCTTATCCTTTCAACCCCGCAATTATGAGCTCTCTAGTTTAACTCTAAACCCGAAACCCAATTCTCTGAACTCTACACCCTCTAGATTCCTGAGTAGCCCCTTGATCATAAGGGTACCCTTCTTCATACAATTCGGTTTTAACGAGGAGGCCAGAAATGACAAGGGCAAAAGGGTACTACTCAGGAACCTACCCATAGGCCCCAAAGTAGTTTCTTTTTGGAGTTCATACTTAGAATTCTATAAGGTAATCCCAAAAAGGAACCACTTTGGGGCCTATGGGTAGCCCCAATCCCTGAATTGGGGAGCGGTTTCCGAGGGTGTCCTGTCGCTGCACAGGGCACCGCGTGCCGCTGAAGACCTGGCAACAACAACAAGTGAGGGCTTAGGGTTTAGGCGTTTAGGGTTCAGGGTTTAGGGTTTTGGGGTTTAGGGTTCAGGGCTTAGGGTTTAGGCGTTTAGGGTTCAGGGTTTAGGGTTTTGGGTGGGGAGGTCTCCAAATTCGGTAGGTAGGGTGTGGTAGGGTCAAGGAGTTCCCAAAATTCTTACTGGATCCTAATATCTTGGGGTGTCCCTTATCTTGTGAAGCCTCCATGTGATTGTGACAGGGCAGGCATCGGGCATCATGGGCCGGGTGTTAGGGGAAGTACTGTCGCAAACGCTTGCAGCAGAAGGTCTCACAGATTCTTTAGAGTTGATACATGGGAGTTTCCGAAAACAGGGGACCCTGATATAGTACGATCCTTATCCCTAACCCTAAACCCTAAACCCTAATTACAAGGACCCCAAAACAAGGTATTCCTAATTTTCGGAAACTCCCACATGGCCCAAAAAGGCTCCGGGGCTCTCTGGGTTGGTATGCGCCTGTTGGGCCTTATGAGGCTTTCGCGACTCGTCTTTCGGATTGAAGGCTTCAGTTTCGGGTTTAGGGTTTGGGGTTTGGGGTATCCTGAATCATGATAGGTTGGAGTACTTCTTTGTGATAGCTTGGGTTGCATGTGGATCTAAGGTGTCAAGGCTTTGCGGTGGGAAAGCAAATACCTTCGGCTAGAGACAAATCACGATGGGAGCGTTGCAATGCACTCGACCTGCTGCCTAGAACACAGACGTGGCTTAGGGCTTCCCCAGGCGCTAATTTCCCTTTCTTTATGGTCGCTCACTACAGATTCCTACTGTGATTTAGGAACGGAGTAATCCATGATTTAGGATTTGTTCCAAACTGTTGCTGCGCTCCCTAGAACGGCAATGCACTACAGCATGGAGGACTTATGCTCAGAGTTTAATTGAGGGTTGAGGGCTCAAGGATTATTCATCAAGAATTGAAGTTTCACGGACTCGGCGCGTAGTTTCAGTTCACGGGTTGGAACACTCACTACACAACCATATCAAGGAAATCATGCGACTGAAACGGACAAGCCAATTGCTCAAGCCTAACCCAGACCCCAAACGTTCCGATGACATCCTCTGACCCAACAATCGAACGCTAAACGGGGAACTACTAGATCTACAAACCCTAGACCTTCTGGGTTCAACAGTGGCCCAACACTCTAAGCTATAAAACGAAGGCCTTTAAAGCTCTAGCCCAAACAACCTGAACCCCAAACGATCCTATGCCATAAAGCCACAGATAGCTAAAACCCTAACAACCTGAGACCCAAACGATCCTACACCATAAAGCTTCATAATTGCTTACAAGGGCCCTAAATCCTAAACCTTAAACCATAAAGCCTCAGATAGCAAAAACAAGGTAACAGCGCGGCGAGTGACTCCGGACGGTTTGCATGTGTATGTTTGGGTGTTCAGAGCGGAAAGTGCGCGAAACCGTGCTTTTAGCACATTTTGCTCGGGGGACGTGTTGGCAGGAGGAGCACGATCTCGATTTGTGCGTTTTACAGTGGTTTTAAGCACATTTTGAAGCAAGCATTTAGGGCAAACTTTAGGCGGATGACGACATGACACGAAAAGTAGCATGAGAGGCAAGATGCAAGATCCTTTGCAGTAGTATTGCGGAAGGAGGCCCTGTTGAGGAAGATATCTCTGCATAATTAGTATGTGATCGACATGAGTTGAACACAACAACCAGGCATGCATATGACTAGTGGCCAACATTCAAGCACCAACCGCGTGAGACATGTGAAACTTCAAGAGCCTGCTACTTCTACGAGCCGCCCCGTGGCTCTTCCATTTTTTGTTCTTTCTTGTTTCGGGGTCTCCATCTGTTTCTTCTTCGCCCAGTGGCATCATCTACCTCGTACCGCCTACCTGGACAAGCACTTGCAGAACAACATGTTCCATGTGTGTGCCTATGCGCAGTCAAGCACCATGGTTGGGCCATGGATGCTCTGCGGGAACGGATGGGGTCGGGGCGGACGTTATCATGGTTGGGCCATGGATGCTCTGCGGGAACGGATGGGGTCGGGGTGGACGTTATCATGGTTGGGCCATGGATGCTCTGCGGGAACGGATGGGGTCGGGGTGGACGTTATCATGGTTGGGCCATGGATGCTCTGCGGGAACGGATGGGGT
>BGNK01000248.1:164867-243555 GCA_003297005.1 Symbiodinium sp. clade A Y106 | reverse complement strand
GCTTTGCCACTCCACAAGAGCGCCGGTTACACTGCCACAGGGGGCCAGAGGGCACACACTAGGATAAACCACGAATTCCGTAACAGCTTGAACTTAATGGGATTCTGTCGGAGGAAATACTTGTTACGAAAAACGGCGTATTTTGTAACGCCCACCATCAGATATACCCTTCTGGGAGGATACACGTGTTACGAAATACGGCGTATTTTGTAACGCCCACCGTCAGATAGCCCCTAGACCCTCGTTTTGTGAACTATGCTGTTTGCCGCATAAAACGTTGCGGAACTGTCGGATAGCCCTGTATGGGAGGAAACCGAAAAACTGCATATTTTGTAACGCCCACCACCCAAACCACATATCCACGGCTTTTGGTTGGAAACTCCACCTGCAGTCCATACTAGTTGTCGCAACGGGGAGCCATGACAATAACAGCGCTGCTTCCGGTGTACTGCGTCCATGAAAGCTACAACCCAACTCTGCTGCCAAGTAGGNTTGGAAACTCCACCTGCAGTCCATACTAGTTGTCGCAACGGGGAGCCATGACAATAACAGCGCTGCTTCCGGTGTACTGCGTCCATGAAAGCTACAACCCAACTCTGCTGCCAAGTAGGAGCACAAGTCTTAAGGCGCAACCCCGATTTTTATGATGCAAAAATTATGATGTTAGCGGTATCTTAGGGATTAAAGGAACCCCAAAATCAGAAACTAATTATGAGTACCCCTAAGAAACCATGAACAAACCCCGCAACCCTAAGGCCCCACGTACCTATACTCAAAGGGTCCTAGGTTCTGTTGTCCGGGATACTTTCCCCAAATCATAATAGTAATTCCTAGTATAGAAACCCGACATTCTACCATATAGGTACTTTGGACCCTTTGGGATATAGTGCATACTTAGGGCTAAAGTACCGACCGAAACCCTAAGCCCTCAACCAACCTAAACCCTAAGCCCTAAACCTTGAACCCCCAAAATGCCCACATGGGAACCCGTTTAGGCCCGGAAAAATAGACGGTATGAGTACATGGAGCCTTAGGGCAAGCTAGACCGTGCAATGCGAGTCTCAGGCACCAAACCTGCAAAACCCTGTCCTCCGGGGAGTGAAGCAACAACATAAACCCCACATGAACGATTTAGGGTTCAGGGTTTGGGGTTTAATGTGCCCGAAATCCCTGAAGCCGCAAACAAAAACCTTTAACCCGTCCAACCCTAAAGGAACCGTTGTTGAAACCCTCCAGAGAAACCTGCGAAGGAAACCCTTAAACCCTAAACCCCTAAACCCTAAACCCCTAAACCCTAAACCCTAAACCCAAACCCCAAACTCCGGCGCCGGGGCCTGCGACGTGGAGGAGCTCCCCTGGGTTTTCAGGGTCTCGGGGTTTGATTGAGTTTGGGGTTTTAGGGCTGTAAGGGTTTAGGCGACACCAGTTTAGGTTTAGGGTTTACGGATTTGCACAGCCTGGCAACTTAAAACCCCGAACCCCCTGGGTTTCTTCGAGAGCCCTCGAATCTCGAAATTTGTTGGACCTTATCGGGTTTAAGGGTATAGGGGCCTTAACAATTCGCATGGGGCTATAGGGGAGATAATGGTAAGCTGATACTAGGGAGGCAGAATGGAGCAGCATATCTGCTGTTAACTTTGCCGACTAAATCCTAACCGAATCCCGAAATAAAACCCTAAACCCTGAATGCCCGAACCATTACCCACAACAGACGCTCAACCTGTACGTCCTGAATCGCTAAACCCTTCTTAACCCCGAGATTCCGATTGAGCCACAAACCTCGAATCATCTCTGATCCTCAGGGGCTGAATACTTGGAGGCCCTTTTGACTTAGTAAGTAGGGTTAGTAAGGTGGGTTATGGGGGATTATAATATGGTTTCTAGGGGATACTAGGTAGACTTATTACTAAGTCAAAAGGGCCTCCAAGTACCCTAGCCCAGAAAAGGGTTAACAGTTTCCATTATGGTAGGGTTCTCGTAACCCTAAAAAGGTTAAAGGTTACCTACTCAGCTACGAAGCTCTGATCACAACTGGGAGCCTTACAGAGTCTAAGATAAACTCCTGAAGTCAGGGGTTGGTTGCTTTTTTGGTTTTAGGCGGTTTAGGGTTTAGGGGTTTAGGGTAGGGTTTCGGACGGTTTAGGGTTAGGGTACTCACCATAAGATCCTACCCGGCAGCTATCAAGCCCTACAGCGAGGCCACAGCAACCGGAACAAAGAATAGGGACCCCAAAAAGCACATAAGCATAATCATTTTACGGGGATATCCCTGCCTTAGTGGGCTGCATTATAAGGGGGTTTACATGGGATATCCCTATCCTTATTTTTGCTTATGTGCTTTTTCGGGGCCCTATAAACTGCAAATGTTAGCAAGCGGGTCTTGGATTTCATGCTATGGGTTCTCTGAGCTGAAGGGTTTAGGGTTTAGGGGTTTAGGGTTTAGTGGTTAAGGCAAACCCTGAAAGCCTAGAAACACAAGACAAGCCAGAAAGTCCACGGTTCCATTACATTGGCCTCCAAAGGAGATGTAGGGTCAGAGTGTATATGTAAATACATATGTATGTGTGTGTATATATATACCTATATCTATATACTAGGTGGGCACATGGACCCTCAGGGTAATGCGCCCTAACTACATCATAGAAACACTTCGTAGGGTGGGGGACTTAGTAAGTAGGTGATAAGTAGAGCTATAAGTTTCTCAGGGATGAGCCAACCTTTTTCATCAGATGTCACAGCTCTGGCAGCTCTGCGTCGAGCGGTGGATGCGAATCGCATTCGTTCCAGCGCCACCATCTGGGAGGAATGTCCATTTGGACTTTGATGATATTGCTTTCGCCATGGACGATGCTGCGGGATGCTCCACTATAACCTCCTCATCACCTTCATCGGGCGAATGCGGATCGGGATCCCTAGAGCCTGCAGCTGTTGACTGCGCCAGCATGAGGTGCCCATACCTCTGTCTGGTGTAGCAAGACGCGAGCAGACGCGGTTGCCTGTGTCAAAGAAGACCAGGCATGCGCTACGATCGTGACCAGACACTGCCCCGAAGCCTAGGACAGCTACTGCAACCATAGCATGGAAGCCCACCTGCAGCAATTCCGCAAGGAAATCCTCGTTCTCAAGCGGATTGTCTGAGGAACTCGTGTTTCGAATTGTGAGCATTGTTCGCGCGGAAGGGTCATGTGCAGTGCCCAGTGCTCTGCATCCGCTTGCTGCAAACCACACATGTATTGCAATACTCAGACACTACAATTGACAAGGCCGCTGACAACAGCCGATGCTCAATTCCAGCCGCCATGTGGTGGCTCTTGTGTTCTGAGGCTTTGTGATATTGCTTTTGCATACCTGCCGGCTGTCCAAGTAAGCCCGAGCCCATCACCGAAAGCCGTTCCCGCACCCTAAACTCTAAACCGCTAAACCTTTCCGAAACCTGGATCGTAGTTAAATCATAGAAAAATGCCCCGCGTAACGCCGGTCGCCCTTAGCCCACAAACCAGGGAGTTCTCAGCGCCGATCCTGTGACGTCTCCAAGGGCGTCGTCTCCTGCTCAACGGAACCCGAAGGTACCCTTTCCCAGAGGGTCCATATACACTACTATTATGGAATTAGGTCCCAAAAGACCATCCCTACTATGGTTTTGGGACCCTAATTCCATAATAGGAGTGTATATGGACCCTCTTGGTTTAAAGGATTCCTTTAAGAGGCTCCTTTCGTGGAGTTTTCTTAAGGGGTTCCTTCAAGGATTCTTTAAAGGGTTCCTCGAATAAAGGCCTTCAGCGATGCCTTTTGGGGTTCCGTTACAAAGTTTTCGGGGGAGAGTTCAACGAAAATAAGGGTATCAGTGTTTCATGTAGAGAGTTTGTAGGTTCAGGGCTTTAGGGCTTCAGGGTTTTAGGGCTTTGGTGGCTAAGTTTTTTTTCAGGATGTCCATGAGATACGGGTCGTGCAAGGCTTTATAAGGGTTCTTGGGATGCATTAGGCTTGCGTGAAGGCCTTAGAAGGGCCTTGACACTTTCCGATTAGTTCACATGCAGGAAATACCCAAAGTCTCCATTGTAGTTTCTTTTCGGGGCATAACCAGTTTCATGTAGGATCCTATAATGTCACCCCGAAAAGGAACTACACCGTGACTTTAGGTGTGATAATCATATACTCTCCCAAATTCTAACCTACAGAACGACTATCCGAAACCCAAGCACCTAATTATGACGGTTCTATAGGGGATCCTTAAAGGAGTCTATAAGGAATCTATAATAATGGGGTTCTATATAGGGTCCATTGGACCCTCCTCAAGGTGTATGTGGGGTAGCCTCACGGGCTACACCGCCCCCAGACCCCCAGCCCGACTGTCTCAAGCCCTAAAACTCCCCCCCTGATGAACTCTAAACTGGGCTTTAAAGTAACCAGGGAGAAAAAAGTATAAACTTTTATTTCATAATGGCTCCTTTAAGAAAAAAAGTAGTAAAGTATGGTACTCCAAAGCCCAGGCAAAATTCAGAAAACCCTACAGCAAAAAAAACAAAACACAACTCTGCAACCTGAGCCCTGAAATCCCGGGAAAAGCCTGCAGGAAAGCCTAAACTCCAAACCAACAAACTTCTCAAAGATGAAGGTTTAGGGTTTAGGGTTTAGGGGTTAAGGGTTTAGGGTTTAGGGGTTTAGGGGTTTAGGGTTTAGGGTTTAGGGTTTAGGGGTTTAGGGGTTTAAGGTTTTAGGGGTTTAGGGGTTTAGGGTTTAGGGGTTAAGGGTTTAGGGTTTAGGGGTTCAGGGGTTTAGGGTTTAGGGTTTAGGGTTTAGGGGTTTAGGGGTTTAGGGTTTTAGGGGTTTAGGGGTTTAGGGTTTAGGGTTTAGGGGTTAAGGGTTTAGGGTTTAGGGCACAGCCCTGCGGCCTGCCTGCACCTCCCGTCGGCGAAGACCGGTTGCTAGGCGGGCCTCTTCACTGCGAACTGGGGCTTGTAGAGTTTAGGGATCTTTGGTTTAGGGTTTATAGGGTTTAGGGTCCTGAAGCTTCGAACATCAAGGCGAGTTGAGGCGATAATCGATGGTCGTTAAACATCCGTGTTGTATTTTCCACCCTTCCTGTCAATACTGCTGAGTTAAGTCACCACACCGTGGTAATTCGACTGACAATATTGATTGAAAGCCAACTACCTACCATATCATCGCAGTTATATACCCATTTGGCCCTGAACCCCAAGCAGAAAGCCTAGTTTCACCTGCCTGAGCCGCAAGATCACGCGCCGAAGCCACTGGCATAGGGGCCGGCGGTGGCGCGGCAATCGGGCCTGGAAGGGAGCTAGCGCGAAGGGTTACGGGTTTGGAGGTTTGGAGCTTAGGGTTTGGGCAAGTAATTGGCTAAGTTAGGGTTTTGGGGTTTAGGGTTTCCGGGAAACCCTGCGGGCTAACCACTATATTCCGTCATAGAACTAGAAAGAAACCCATCGGTTCTTGTTAAGTATTGTAAACTAAGTTACTACAATTAAGGCAGCCCTATGGGGGTTTAGGGTTTAGGGTTTCAAGGAGACTCTACTGGTAGTATAGATTACTATAGTGGTAACTGTTCACTATAAGTTCCTTAACAGGAACCTAGACCCGGAACCATCGCAACTCAAATCCCAGACTCCTGGGTGTCGGAGTTTCGAATCTCTGGGGGTGTAGGGCATAGGGTTTGTAGATTTTACGCTTGTTGCAAGGGTTTAGGCTTTTGGAGTATCGGAGGGATTTAGGGCTGGGGGTTTCACCCACATAGGTCATAAAGTTAAGAGATCTGAGCGCTTCCGGTTTGGAACTGAAATGTTGGGTTATTATAAGGGGGGCTGAATGATGCTTCATGTAGACCTGTCATTACGAAGCCACCTTGCTTTGACGGCCTTTCAATCCCTACTATAATCCTGAATTACTCGGGGGGAAGGTAGGGTTTCAGGTCCCAAATTCCACACTCTGAAAACTACTTTTGGTACTTGAAACCCGCCTGTTTGAGCATTTACTTGTAGCCCCAAACCTTGCAAACTGTCAGGTTGTAACTGGAGCAAACATCGACCCAGCGGATAAGGCTAGCTGGGTTAATGGGTTCTGTTTTAAGGGTTGCAATTTACGTTACCATAATAAAGATAAGATACCCTAATAAAGAAACCACATTATTTACTAGAGATCCCTATTATGGTACCCTAAACCCTAAACCCTAAGCCTAAACCCTAAACCGTTAAACTCTTTAACAAGTACCCAGTACAGTGGCCACTTCAATTTGTCAAACAGGCCGGAAGGCTACAGATTGTCCCACTACCCGTACCCGTTTCTATACCCTGGTCTTTAAATCCTTACCCTAAGGGGTTTAGGGTTTAGGGTTGAAGGTTTAGGGGTACGGTAAGGCTGAACATAGCCCGAAGCCCGTTACATAGTATGGTCTTTGGACCAAAAAGTGCCAAAAGCCTCTAGAGAATGAGTTCTTAGGGCGTCGGGGTTCGGTGCAGATGTCGGGATGACTAATTACCGTCAGTTGGGCGACTTTGAGCAACCGGCCAATTTGGACAAATTGCAGCTCAACCCTCGCCCAAAAATGTTTCAAGCAGCCCGAGTGCCTCGTATCAGAGTCTAGGAGCCTGAGTGGTGGCTATTGGGAGTTGCGGGTAGCTTGCAGTATATGCGGACTACAAGGGGATCTACAAGTAAGTGTTCAAACCTCTATCGTATCGTAGGTCCGAAGAAGAATCACTGAACCTTAGGCCACCCCCAATAGTGGCTCGAGAGCCCTCGAGCACTGAGCTCCTCTTAACCACGGGACTTTTGGTATATCCCTCATTTTGAAACTAACCCTAAGGGTTAGCTATTTGAGGGCCAGAAGATCCCCCATTTTGAGGCTACTACGGTTGATGATAAAAATCCGGCATTACCTGTAATAAGGAATATACCATAATTCCATATAACTCCCATAGCTTAGGGTCCTTCAGGTTATGCAGGATATCATCAACCCTAGTAGCAGATCCTAGATTCTGAAAGCCCCTCTTGACGACCAAAGGTGGGCCCAGACCTTCCAAAATCCCTTAATTAAGGAATATACCTTAAATCATATTAGGGATCCTATTATAATTTAGGGTATATTCCTTAATTAAGGGATTTTGGAAGGTCTGGGTACCCTAAACCCCAAACTCCACTATAGATCCCTTGAAGGAAGCCTAGGTATTCCTTAATTAAGGGATTTTGGAAGGTCTGGGGGCACCTGATCGGCCATTCAGCAGGAAGTCGGTAAACCGGGAAACGCGAGCCTTCCAAGGCGATACAGGTACCCATAAGTAGGGCTCCTTAGAGGGTTGCTTAAAGGGATCCTTAAAGGGATCTATAAGGGTTCTATAATGGAGGGTTGGGGGACTTAGTAACCCTAAGGGTCCATGTACCCAAAGAGCATATACTTTGGGCCCAATGTACCTATATAGGGAGTACTTTAAGGCCAATGTATATACTATATGAGTACATGGACATGGACCCTTAGGATACAGGATAGCGCTAGAGGATGGTACGGTTCAGGCTTCAGGCTTTAGGGTTTAGGGCTTTACGTAGGGTTTAGGGCCAGCGGTTTAGGGTTTAGGGTTTAGGGTTTAGGGGTTTGGGGGCTAGGGGTTTAGGGTTTAAGTTAGGGTTCAGGTTCACATCGGGTTAAGGGTTAGTGGGGAAATGCCCTGAGCGCTTCAGGGCTCAGAGGGTTTACACATAATTAGGTCATAAAGTTTAGAGATCAGAGATTCCGGTTTGGAATTGATTTTGGGTTATTCTCAGGAGTGCTTCATGTATAAAGACTTGCAATGGATAAAGAAGATGCCTTCTTTTTCCGTTGAGGGCCTTATAATCCCTACTATAATTACAATCCTTACGAGGGCGAGGGTAGGGTTTTAGATCCCAAATTCCATACTCTGAATAATACTTGAGGTACCTCAAACCCGCCTGTTTGAACTCTAACCATGAACCCTACACCCTAAACCACCCTAAAACCTAAACCCTAAACCACCCAAAACCCTAAACCCTAAACCACCCATCTCTTTTTCTCTTCGCGGCCACTGGTGTTCAGCGGCAGTCAGACTCTACGACTCTACACGCTGATGTACTTGGAGGTTCATGGGTAACTAGAACTGGGCTTGTAGGTCCCCTAGTATGGCTTATGACTATAGTTATCCTACTATATAACCCACTTATAACTACCCATGAACGTCCATGCAGGGGCCTGAACAATTACCTGGACCCGAAATAACCTACTTCCTTAGGGTTCCCCATAATGACGTCCTTACAGACGTCCTTAAAAGGTAGGTTCCCAGAGACTCCAAAACCCCTTAATTAAGGAATATACCTTAAATTATAACAGGATCCCTGATATGGTTTAAGGTATATTCCTTAATTATAAGGGATTTTGGAAGGTCTGGGGTATTTCTTTAAAAGGTAGAAGGTAGGCTATTTGGGGTAAGGTAGCGCTAGAAAACGGGTCCGGGATTTTGTAAGGCTTCAGGGTGCAGGGGCCTTAATAATTCCGATTAGGTTTAGGGTTTAGGGTTTAGGGGTATACTACAGTATTCTTATGATATGGAGCCCTTACGAGCAATTCCGTCTGTTCTTCAGGCTTTGTAGTGCGCACCCTGTCTTTGAGAGAGTACTAGTTGTTTTGCTTGCTAAGAGGTCGCCATCGCCAGTCCATCCAATGCAACGGATTTGGCTCTCAATAAACAAGCTTTCCACCGCCAGCTGGCTTTAGGGATTACATGCTGTGCAAATTCTACACAAATCAACAAAACACAGGGGCACTCTTACGAATCGGGTCTGCGCATATACTATACCCTAGGACCGCACGCCCCGCTCACTACCCTGCCATCGGCGCCAAGGTCGCAACCTGGCAAATGTAGGGGTTGGGATTTAGGGATTGGGTTTGGGCTTAAGGATTTCGGATGGTCTTGTACTCCATTTCGGGCGGTGGCTCTAGGCTGATTTGAACCTACCACCTACCGTTCGGTACTTAGGCTTCGGGTCTAAAGCTCTGTAGGCTCAAGGTCCGGACCCATTTCGGGGGGGAAAGGTGCCGCTCAACGGCAGTTTCCACAAAAAAACTCTAGTTCCTTTCCTTGGTTGAAGTGATTGTAGTGGCCTAGCTTCCTTAATGCAGGTTGCTAAGTACAAGTATGCTGTTCACAGAAGAAGCCATGCAATAAGGTTAGGCCACTACGACTGGAACCGGCTTTAAGCTGATGTTAAGTAGCAGCCCAAGCTTGGCATTGGTGTTGACGGTTTCAGGGGGCATAGGGATGATGGGTTTAGGGTTTAGGGTTCTGGTGTCAGCATGTCAAGCAGCCGCCCAAGTTCTGGCGTGGTCTGCAAGCTCGAAACAAAAACAAGACACACTATCATGCACCGCAATGCAACCCTGCTGTGTGGTTGGTGCCATCACGACTGAAAGTCTGTTATTTCAGGATGTCATGATTTGTGCCTTTTGGAGAGCTTGGGAGTATGGCGAACAGCGGGGAGCGGCTTCCCTGCTTTTAACAGCTCGTGCAAAGCAAAACCTGCATTTTGCATGCGCCACTGCGGTTCCTCTCAGGGACTAGCTGCTAGCTAAAGCTGTCAGGGGTTTATGGCACTCCCACAGGTTTTTACTTTGCTTCTACTTATCACCGTCTCCGATATCGGTTCGTTGGTAAAAGTGGGAAATGCAAGCAGAGGGTTCTGTCCTTGTCCATCTTCCGCGGTCGAACGTCTTCCGACTGAGGTCTGTGACAAACCCACAGGTATGATCGAGAGAACTACGTGCACCACGTCAGTGGTGGGTCCAAGTGGTGGACCCTCAGTCTGTTGTCTTGCACTGCGTTTTGCAGCTCACCTGCAGCTGGATGGCCAGGACCGGCAACATGCCTATGTGGCGGGTGAGGGTAAGTTACTGTTGTTGTTGTTGAAGTATATTGCAACATAAAGGGTGCAAGGCAGGACCAGGAACAGGAACAAGCAACACGATGTTGACAATTTCCAGTGCTCGAAAGATCGGTTTCCAACTGAAGGTTGGGTTCTGAGCACCTGTGAAGTTAGAAAGATAGGCCCTAGTCCCGTTCTCCCAAACCCTCTTTCACTAAATCAAATAAACCAAAGAAAATGCTGACATTGATGTCCCAGCAGACGAACGCAAAAACCATTTGGTCTCAAACCCAATACAGGTTGTGCGGTTTCCAGGCTGCTGCCTGCTCCCTAGAAACCCCTATTCATGAATACCAACCCAAGACCCAAACCGAGACCCTAAACCCTGAATCCTGAACCCTAAACCGAACTGTTCGAAACGCCAGGGTGCTCGGTTAAACAGTATGCCGCTTCGTGATGCAAGACCAATACAGGGTGAGGCGGAGGGGGGGAAAGGGCCTTGATACACGCAACGCGGACCTAATAAGGGTTTAATAAGGCTTGTATAAGGAAGCAGAGTGCATGGTATACTGATGTAAATTAAACTCCGTTTGCAACGCTTTGGGGCTCTCTGAGTACATTGGGACTTCAAACTACCAGCCCAGAGCTTGAAACAAACAAGCACCAACACCCTTCGACGAGGGTTTATGGAAGGGGTATATGACCTTATCAACTATCAACATATGGGGACCGACAAACACCCTGGAAAACGCCAGTCCCATCACAGAAGCCGATAACCTCACTGTACACCTTATGAAAACCATCAAAGAAACCCGGATGGGACCTCTTGATGAAACGCTTTAAGGCCCTGTTTAAAGCCCTGCCCCATCTCCAACACTGCCCTGGCTGGCATGCAGATGAGCAACGTCAGCTTCGTTTCACCGACAGGAGGCCTCCATCTGCTTTGCGCCATCCCACACAGGGCCCAAAGCATCCGAAAATCGAGGATTCTACCTAGAGCAACCATTAAACAACAACAGATATGACCCTAACCACACGGTACATTTAGCGTGTTTAACCCCTTAAACATAACACAGGCGCTGCAAAGTTTTCAAGGTCAACGGGCTTCTAAGGCTTGTTAATGCTTGCTGTTCCTACGCCCTGCATCAGCCCCAAGATCCGTTTGGGTATTTCGAACCCTAAACCCTAAACCCCTAAACCCTAAACCCCTAAACCCTAAACCCCTAAACCCTAAACCCTAAACCCCTAATCTCTAAACCCTAAACCCTAAACCCTAAACCTTCGGGTTTGGGCCGACTTTTTGGAGTTTAGGGTCGGCTAGGGATACTTTGCAACCCACGCGGCGGAATCCGCCCTCTGCGGCATCCAAGGTGGAATACCTGAGAGTGTGATTTAATGCTTAGGGCTTTGGTTTCCCCTAAACCCTAAACCCTAAGCCCTAAACCCTAAGCTCTAAACCGGGGTACCAACAGGCTTCGGTGTGAGGCTTCGCAGCTATAGGGTTTTGCGCTTCCCAGACCTTCCAAAACCCCTTAATTAAGGAATATGCCCTAAACTATAATAGGATCCCTAATATGATTTAAGGTATATTCCTTAATTTAAGGGATTTTGGAAGGTCGGGGTTGTTGTGGTCGACTCTTAGGTTGTTTCAGTTCTTGAAGGAGATTTCGGAAGCGGATGGGAAGAGCCGATATAGACATGAAATACATTGCAGCTCATAAACCTCAATCCCGAAATTAATACTAAACCCCAACTCTAGACCCTTAGCCGCTATGCCCTTAAAACCCTAAACCCTTAAACGCGTAATACTACTAGCCTGTGAACCCATGAGCCCTATAGGTTCAAAGCCATCAGAAGCAGGCTTGTGTTTTCGAGTCTGTTGCTGCGTAATGTGAAGGAGCCAAGAGTATGGGTTTGGGGTTTAGGTTTCAAGGTTAGGGTTTAATTTACTCGTCTGTTCCTTGAGCACTTGAGCCCTATTCGAAGTTAACCCTGACCTTGCAATTCATCTCCCTAAACTCTAAACCAAGTAAACTACATGTGGCAGTAAAAGCAAGCACGCGCAGAAGGTCCAGAGACCAACAAAGACCAAGCTAAACCCTACTCTGCCGCGACCTAAACCCATATAAAATTCTACTTCTGGCTCCTTTCCCAAAGGCTCCATGTACCCATATAGTAGGTACTTAGGCCTGAAAGTAACCAAAAAGGCCCTTTAAGGCCTAAGTACCTACTATATGGGTACATGGAGTCTTAGGGTTTTGGGATGAGCATTTAGCTGTCAGCACCTCGATAACTGTATACCCAATCCGAAGGTCCGGTGGTTTGCCTTGTATCCCACCTACGAGACCGAAGGCCAACGTCCTTTGCGAGACCCTTAGCAACAACGTACTAGCCCGAAGGGTCCAAGCAATTACCTCACAATCATATACCCCACCGGATACGAACCTTCATTGCTACCATCCTAAACTCAAGTACGCGATTTCTGTGTCATCTCGACCCTTAGAACTTAGAACCCAAAGGCTCCATGTGCCCAAATAGTAGGTACTTAGGTCTGAAAGTACCCATATAGGGACCCCTTCAAGGCCTGAGTACCTACTAATGGGCACATGGAGTCTTAGGGGAATAGTTTCCCAGCAGCTGAACAGCGCCAGACGCTAGGACTCGCGACCTCAGCAACAGCTGATGCTTCACAAATGGCGCTGGCGTGGCATTGTTTTTGTTGAACGCCTTTTTCCCCGGAGACTCCAAAATCCCTTACTTAAGGAATATACCCTAAATTATAATAGGATGCCGAATATGATTTAAGGTATATTCCTTAATTAAGGGATTTTGGAAGGCCTGGGTCTTTAGCATGGATCACTGACACCGTGCGTCAGAATCCGCCTTACGTGGCTTAGCTTGGAGGGTGTAAGGTTATAATCGGGTTGAAAAATCAATAGGCCGCTTGGTTTGGAGACATCGTAATACTTGCATGTTGGTCCTGAAGGGGATTATCTGACTGTTGCTGGGGTTAAGAAGAATTGCTCGTGCAGCTTCGTGTTTTGAGGAGCATGTGATTGATAGGCACTTGGGCTCTTAGCGTTAAGGCTCACACGAGGGTTCCCCGTGTGCATCCGAAAAGCACTAAATTCTAAACTAAGACAAGTATTCTTTCCGCGGCCTTGACAGGGCTGTACTTATGAGAGTTCAGAGGGATATGACAAACAGATCTACATGACATCCCTTACTTAAACCTTTGCAAATACAATCAACATGTTGAGTCTACGGTGTAGGCCTAGGGGGAGCAATCTTCGTATTCTTGTGGCCATAGCAGTAGAGGCACTCCTGTAGCAGCTCGGGGTCAGTGCCAGCTGCCAGCGCGTCTCTGTGCCTGCCAAGGCGTACCCAGGGAACGAGGCCTGAAATCAGAGGATCAATGTCCGCCTTGAAACCTAAATGGGAGTTTCCGAAAATTGGGGGTACCTTATTTTGGGGTCCTTATAATAAGGATCCTACTATTTAGGGTACCCTATTATGGTCCCCTATGTTCGGAAACCCTCAAATCAGCATAGAAGCCTCAAAGGAATCCTTCTAACTTCTAGATTCGAGAAGCCCTCAGAGTCGGGAGCAAAAGCCATGGGGAAGAAGACTTTCTGCGGGGAGTATTCCCCAAACCCTAAACCCCTAACCCTAAACTGTATACTCGAAACCCTAAACCCTAAAATTCAACAGTTTTCAACATCTTAAGGCCCATCAATATCAAGTTCCAAATATTTGTTAATATTTCGATAGCCACTGATAGCCTTATCATTGTGGTTTCAACATTACTGGGGTTTGGGGTCCAGGACACGGTATTGTGTAGAGGGACATGAACACAAAGCATTCTTGAGACCTGAATCGTAGTTTGGGGTCAGGGGGTCCTCTGAGTGCTGATGTTTCGGAATTTCGGGAGACTGGGCTGTGAAGTTCCCAGGAGAAAACAGTATATTGTTTTCAGAACAGGAGAAGTGGCCGATTCAAGGACTTTGAGTTGCATGCTAAGCCTGCGGAAAAAACTACGGGTTTGAAGTCCGGCCATTGCGGTTTAGGATACCTGGATTTGGGGTTTGGGTCCGACTTGGCAGGGGTTTGGCGATTTGTATGACTAGATCATCAATCTCGAAGCACGTAACTGGGGTATGGGATGTCGGTTACTGAAGTAAGCATGAGACACATCTAGAAACCATGCCCCTAAACCCCAAACCAGACCCGAAAGTAAACTTATACACTCAAAACCCCAGATCCCGTCACTCACGCTTCTGTCTGCCTTGCGAATGCTCTTCCGAGAGCGCAGCGCGAGCCGGGGGCGCAAGCAAGGTGGGTGACGTTCCTTACAGCGGGTTTAGGGTTTAGGGCTTAGGACAGCGGCCTTAACAATGAGAGTAGGCTTTACTTTCAAGGGTTCATATCAGAGGTTTTCAATAACTTTTCTAGGGCCCACACGTTTTAAAAGTTGCTGCGTGGGTCCAAACTGTTCCATGGATATTCAGGCCCACAACCCATGGGGTTCAAGTCATAGTATTTTTCCTGTTGCGGCCCAAATACCTACTAAGTACCTACTATAATGGTACTTGGTCCCTTTGGGCAGAAGTTCGGATTGGAAGTCCTTCGGGCGCAAGTACATGGGAGTTTCCGAAAATGGGGGACCCTAATATAGTACCCTAAATAGTAGGTTCCTTATTATAAGGACCCCAAAGTAAGGTACCCCTAATTTTCGGAAACTCCCACATGCTATTTAGGGTTGAGGGTTTAGGGTTGAGGGCCAAGGGTTCAGATTGAGGGTTTAGGGCCTAGGGCTTTAGCTTAGAGCATAGGTTTCGGTCTTGTTTATAAGGGTGCCGTACTATGTTGGGGGCCCTGAAATGGTACCCTAATTTAGAGAACTGGCCTCAACTATCTTAGCGGTTTAGGTGGAAGCTAGTCTTTCTCGACACCCTAGAACCCTGAAGCCTATATAAACCCTAAGACCATCTAGACCCTGTAAGAAGCCTGATAGAAGCCTAATGGGACGATGGGAAACCAGTCAGAAACCGTTACAGGAAGCCGAAGCCTAGCCCAAAGGGCCCAAAATACCTATAAAGCAAAATTTCAGGGTTTCTGTATGAGGAATTACATTATGGTTTGGGGAGGTATCTCCCATATCAGTACCTAGGACCCTTTGGGTAGAGTAGCAGAACCCCACCCTCCGTTGAGAAAATGCCAGAACATGAACATGCCCAGCGTCTCGAGAAACGCCGGAGCCGGGATGTCAGTGCTGAAGTCCCGATGCACGTGGCCTGCGGTATGGATCCCCGAGGCTCCATGTACCTACATACTGTTGATGGAAAAATTCCTGCATGACCCTAAGGACCCTAAACTTGGGAATTATGGTATATTCCTTATAATGGGTCATGCAGGATTTTGTCCATCAGCCGTAGTATATACCTAGGCCTTACGTGTAAAGTTAAAGCACTTGTTTAGGAATCCCTGTAAGGCCTAAGTATCTAATAAGTCTACTATATAGATGCACTTGATCTATACTTAAAGGCCTTAAAGTACAGTACCTTTTTAGGAACCTCATTAAGGCCTATAAGTATATACTAAGTATCATAGTAGATATATACTTAAAGGCCTCAAAGTACAGTACCTTGTTAGGAACCTCATTAAGGCCTAAGTATATACGACATAGGGTATGGTTTATATTACTAGTATCCCCATAATAAAACCAAATATATACACTCACCAATATTCGAAAGGAGGCCTATCTACACTCACCCTAAACCCTAAACCCTAAAACGGAAATATAAACCCTACTTCACATAGATGCACGAGGTCTGCTCTCAGCCTTCGGGCTCATGCCTACATCGGAGACCTTAACGCTTGCCCTTAGGCTCAACATATATGCCGAAGGGTCCATGTACCCAAATACTATATGCTTTGGGCCTAAAGTACTCCCTATATAGGTACATTGAGCTCAATATATATATATATATATATATATATATACATATATATATACTATTTAGGTACATGGACCCTTGGGGATATGCTCCAGAAAAGAATGGACCTGCGTAGAGACTCCAAATATCAGGAGGATCCTTACTATGCCCGTGCAGACCATCCTGAATGCCATGAATACCCTGAATCCTAGACCCCTAAAACAAAACCCTTCAACTGGGCTTTTAAGTAACCAGGGAGAAAAAAGGTATGCACTTTTACTTCATAATGGTTCCTTTAAGAAAAAAGTATTAAAGTATGGTACTCCAAAGCCCAGTCAAAACAACAAAACAAAAAAACATACAGCAGCTTGGGGGAGACTTTGGTCCCAAACCATCCTATACCCGAAACCCTGGACCCTGAACCTTCGGTTTAGGGTTTAATGTAGGAACCTGATTAAGAAACCTTGGGCCTTTATTAGGGTTCCTTATATGAATCCTACTATATTGGGGGGTTATAGGGCCAGGGTTTCTTAATCAGGTTCCTACATTAGGGGTTATAGACCCACGAAAGACACTAACCTCAAGACACTAAGAGCTTCTAAAGCCACCCCCCCTCCCCCCCTGCCGTTCCCCGAAGAGGCACGCCTGTCAACAGCGCTACGATGCGGCCCTTGGGGGCACTCTGGCCCTTCACGAACCTCGAAGTTGAGAGAGCTTAGACTTTAGAGTGGCCGAGCTTTCGAGTGTAGTAAACTAAGGGTCCAAGTACCCAAATAGTAGGGTTTCAAGGTCCAAAAACCATTCAGAGTATGGATTTTGGGACCTGAAACCCTACTATTTGGGTACTTGGACCCTCTGGGGTATGGTTTAGGGTTTTTACAGGGTTTTCGGGTCTAGGGTTCAGGGTGTAGACTGCAGAGCTTGGCTTAGAGACTTCAGAACCCTTCTTCTTTGCAATGTAAGAAACCACGCTATCTCCAAAAGCCGGCAGAATCCTTGTAAAACTACAGTGCATGAACCTGTGTAAACCGTATTATAGGACCCTTATTGCAACCTCTGTTCTCCATTGTTGAACGCCTATAAAAACCCCATCGAAGCCTTATACAAACTGTATGAAATCGTATAGAACCTGTATAGAACACAGCTTAAATCGCATAGAACCCTCGTGAAATGAATCCCTTAACAACCTGATGCATCCCGTCTATTAATCACAAAGCCCGTAAAGAACCCGTATATAAAAAACCATATGCAACCTTAACAAATCGTATGAAACCATTTACGGCGCCCTGAATTCAAGGGCATTTGGGTGGTCTCGGGTAGAATGTAGGGACGTTTGTAGGGACGTTTACATTAATTAGACCAGGGGTATGCGGTACATTATTCTATAAGCATACTGATTTAAGGAACCCCAAAATAGTCTTTCCGAAAATAGGGGACCCAAATATTGTAGCCTAAATAGTAGAATCCTTGTAATAAGGACACCAAAATCAGGTACCCCTAATTTTCGGAAACTCTAAACCCTAAACCCTTTGTAGAACCCTTATAGATCCCTTTAAGGAATCCTTTTCTTTGAGGACCCCCAAATAAGGTACCCCCTAATTTTCGGAAACTCTGAACCCGTTCTAGAACCCTGATAGACCCTTTTAAGGAACCCTTAGAGGATCCCTTTCAAGGGTACCCCTAATTTTCGGAAACTCCCGTATATATATATATATATATATTTTACATATTACGTGGACCGGGGTGCTCGATGAAGTCCCGAGTTGACTGAAGGTTCCTCAGCTCAGGGTCTTTGTCTCTTTATTGGTTCGTTTTTTAGGGCTGGGCATTAGGGTTTACCTGAAAAGGTTTAGGGTCTGGGGCTCATGATTTAAAAGGACAATCTAGCGTTTTTATTGGTTCGTTTCTAAGGGGTAGGGGTTAGGATTTAAGGTTTAGGGTCTTTGTGTTTTTTTCTATTGGTTCGTTTTTCAAGGAATAGGGGTTAGGATTTAGGGTTTAGGGTTTAGGATCGTATTTAAGGTTTATGGTTTAGGATTTAAGGTGGAACGCCCTCGGGGCCCCATATTTACAGTGTTTTCTCATGTTTTATAGCGAAAATCACTCTGAAAAAGAAGAGGCGTACCTTTCTGTTAGGATTTAAGGTTTTAGGGTCTAAGGCTGAGGATTTAGAAGGATTTATCTAACATTCAGGGTTTAGGGTTGGTTTTGGACTTATATACTGGATATTGAACTGCCTCGGTTGGGCTCTTCTTAGGATTCATACTTTCTGGTGTTTTCCTGTCTTTCGAAGGTAAGCCTCGGGTCTACTTTGGTGTTCGGACTTGTTACCTTTTGCTGTTTAGGAAATGCTCTTCTGGGGGGTTCCGGCTCGGAGGTTTAGTTCTGTGTGTTCGGTGCGGCATAGGGGCTGTATATTGGAGTTGCTGAGTTCATAAGTTCCCCCAACAGTGTACACTTCTAGTTTTATAGTGGGTAATATTATCCCCAAAAGTGTAAAGTGGATCCACTCAGCTACTAAGATATTATGAGGTCACAGTTTAGGGCTTCCGAGGCTTAGGGTAGCGGGCGTTTAGGACTGCGGGTATCAGAGCTCCGGATTTCAGATGCTTCTTGTTGCGTGCGGCTCGGGGTTGTGGTTTAGGGGTTCATGGTTGCGGGAGTATCTTAAACTCAGGGGTGTCTTTGTTTAGGATCGGGTCCACGATTCTTAAAACTCTAGGGACCGCGCTTGCGGTTGCCGGATTTCGGGTTACGGGCTGCTTCAAGCAGCGATGTAAAACGCCCAGGCCTTCCAAAATCCCTTAATGAAGGAATATACCTTAAACTATTAGGTATGTTCCTTAATTAAGGGATTTTGGAAGGCCTGGGTCTTTAGCATGGATCACTGACACCCTGCGTCAGAATCCGCCTTACGTGGCAATTAACCGATTTTTCAAGGTCTGGGCGTAAATGTTGCAGTCACCCACGAGAACACGAGGAGCTTTCGTGGCAATAATAGCAAACATGCAGCGACAGATCTCATGCGGAAAATTGGCAAACGCCCTTTTAACTAAAACGCTGAAGTTAAGCAGTGCTCGCAATTCCCTCAGCGGTGATCTGGGGTCGAGGATGAGTAAGACCCTGCACGAGAACAAGTCCCAAACGGTAAATCCTACACCTTCGGCTCTCGCTCTTATAGCAGGCACACAAAAGCACCCCGTAGGACAGGAGCAGCTCCCCCGAAACACCTGAACAAAACACCCCGGAAGAATCAAGCTAACTCCGGAAGTTGCGCTGGTCGATCGACCACTATCCCTACAGGTTCTGGTGATGTGGTTGCAGTGGTTGCCATACTAAGGAAACCGTGTTAATGGGTCTTTATGCGTATTGTGCTGTCTGAAGTGACTCACCTTAAAACCATTGAAACATCTCCGGCGCCCAAGAGCTTGAAGGTTGCGGTATAATGCACTCCAAGGGCCTATTTTAATTAAGATGATCCTTAGATTAAGCCCTACACCCTAAACCCTAAACCCTAAATCCCTAAACCAAAAAACAAATCAAAAGGCAGGCCTGAAACTCTTTGGGTTTTCCCGTCCGAGAAGCCCTTCCGCCGGCCTGGGTGAAAAGGGCATGTTTGCTCTGAGGGCGCCGACAGAAACAGGGCTTCGGGTTTAAAGGGGGGTTTGAAGCTGTGTTGGTTTCGGGTTTAGGGGTTATAGGGGCTTAGGCTTAGGGGTTTGAAGCTGTGTTGGTTTCGGGGTTTCAGTGTTCAAGGATTTGAGTTAACTTCGTCGGCTTAGGACTAGCATCCATGATGTTCGCTTTTCGGTCTGTGAGAGGGTAGAGCAAAAGTGCTAGGGCCTCGGCCTTAGCGGCTTGGCGGGTTTAGGTGTTCAGCTAGGCCTGAAGGAATAGTCATGTTGAGGCTTTCTTAAACACCCTCATGATAGAGAAACTTCCAAATCATGTAACTTTTCTAGGTCGGAACCCTCATTCTCCTCATGCCTTTCAGAAGCATAACTTCTGGCCTGTATCATTCTTTCTCTATGTCGTGTGCAACCGTTGGGGGGGCTTCCTGTAAGCCTTGGACCGTACAGCCCATTCCTATGTCAGACGCGGAATCCCAAGCCTCAAAATCTCTTAGACAACTCATGGCAAACAAAACGACAACAACAAACATAATAGGACACCACTAAAGCATCCGAAGCACAACCATGCAAGCAAACTAGCAACACAAAGTGCTCCAACACCAACATCGAAGTACATGATGAAACAGAACCACCTCTCTTTGCAAAACACGAACCATTAAGCCGTAAAGTTCTCGACTCTTCCGAACGTGATAAGAACCAGTGTTGAAGAAGTGTTCGAACACAGAAACTTAGCTGCTGAGCTCGTAAGCCGATGAAACTGTAAAAGTTCAGTTCTATAGCAGATAGTACTTTCCCACAACATGTAATGTGCACCCACTCAGCTACTAAGTAAGGCAAAAACAGCATAACACCCGTAATGGGACAAGAACATCTTAAGGGCCTCGAAAACAATAAACCTAACGACAAACACTACCAAAGACCCGTTAAGATAAGCACCATCCCACAGACGAATGACAGAAGGTACGTAAGTGGTAAACGCCACAAACCCTGCAAACCGACAGGCAACGCTGAAAACCCTGTAAAACACCAAACTGGCAAGCACCTAAACTCTCTACACACCCTATCAACCAAGCCCTGTCCGAACAAAAACTAGCTGAAGACCCTAAATCCCTAAGAACGACAGACGTTCAAAAACACGTGCCTAAATAAACTACTAGATTAAAAAATGACTGCGATGTTTTTTTTCTGGTGGAGCCCGGGGGACCAGCGAGGGCGACCCTCCACCTCGGAGAGATCGTCGCTAAAGGCGCCCCAGTCCGCGTGGCCGCAGACCTCCTGAGAGACCGAAAAAAATCAGTGGTTTGGGTTTTAGTATGGGGTTTAAGGTTTAGGATCCTAAAAATCAGATGAGAACATTAAGAACAAAGCAGGGTTTTGGGGTGTAGGATCCTAACCATACAATGAGAAACTGAAAACAAGCAGGGGTCGAGGGTTCAGGGCTTAGGGTTCTGGCCATAGAATGGCTCCCCAATGAAACGTACTACATTCTAGGGCTCCTGAGAACATGAAGAAGAACAGGATTTAGGGCTTTGGCGAGGGTTTACGGCTTTAAGGTTCAGGGTTTTATAGGGCTTTAGGGTCTAGGGTTTTGAAGTTGAGGGTCTGGGGCTTACGGTTTAGGAGACCTCTTGAGAAAATGAAACCATAAATGTCTTACTATTACAGGATCCGAACCATAAAATGGCTTCTCCCAAGAGAAGCACTACATTCTGGTGTGGGGCCTGGTTAAGCTGCCAACTCACCAGTCTGAACCCTGATATAGGTCGGAATAATTTACTCCTGCTGTTGCAGAGGTCATATAAAAATTAGTGGCAACATCCCCTTCCACACCCTGTAGCATCATACTTCTGCGATAATGAACACGACAAGCCGACTGTAATACAGGGGCCCTGAGAATTGGAACCGGGCTTTGCGGTATACCATTGTGTGCCGGCTCGTATGCAAAACCAACACAGAAAGTCCAAAACCTCTTAATCAAGAAAAACCCCGTAAACTAGAATAGGAACCCAAACATGATTTAAGGTAATCCCTTAAATGAGAATAGGAACTCAATACGATTTAAGGTATATTCCGTAATTAAAGGAGTTTGGAATCTTTGGGGACACAACATGCCCAAACCCTTCGGGGAACGCAAGAGTTCGGCCCTGAATTTAGACTGGATTTAGGGTTTAGGGTTTAGGGTTAGTTGGGTTTAGGGTGCTCCCCTCTAGGTTCTTGAGAATAAGCAGCCAAGTGCATATCAAGGTCACCGCACTGCTGTTCTCAAACTACCCAAAACCCTCGAACCGATGACAAATGAACAGGGCCGCGAGGATTAGAATAGAGCGTTGGGGTGCAGTATGGGGGTTTCCCAAAATAGGGGATCCCAATATTGTACCCTAAATAGTAGGATCCAAATTATAAGGACCCCCAAATAAAGTACCCCCATTTTCGGAAACTCCCGTATAGTACAACTTTATTCAGCACTGCAAAGGGAATGGCATTAGTTAGTTAATCAGACCCCTCTATTAACCCCTAGGTGTCGGCCCAGCTTGCCACAAGATTCGGCCAAGGATCCTTCGGTGGAAGAGTCACACCTCTTTTGCTGGGACTTACTCCGGATTCTATAGTATACCTTGGGTCATTCCCCCTTACAGTAACTGTTACCACAATGGGTAATAGGAGTTATAATAGCCCCCTTAATAAGGCCCCTTTAAGGACAGTTACTGGGAGGGGGAATGACCCAAAGTATACCCTTTCAGGCGCTTGGGGGCAGGTTTCAGAGGTTTGTGTTCGTGTGGCCGCTTACCTGGGGGTTGATCAAAATTATGGGCCCCTCTAGGTCCCCTAGACTATAGGGAATATACTATAATACAGACCCCAAAAGGGCCCATAATTTTGATCAACCCCCACCTGGGTTCTTACTCCCATCTACTTGGAGGCCCTTTTGACTGAGTAAGTAGGGTTAGTAAGGTGGGTTCTGGGGGATTATAATATGGTTTCTAGGGGATACTAAGTAGACTTACTAAGTCAAAAGGGCCTCCAAGTACCACAGGATCGCCAAGACGCCTGAAGCGGCACCAAAATTCACCGGGCTTAAACCCCCAAGCACTGAAAGGCTGGGCAAGTTGCAACTGCCCAGACTTTCCAAAATCCCCTAATTAAGGAATATACCTTAAATCATATTAGGGATCCTATTATGATTTAAGGCATATTCCTTAATTAAGGGGTTTTGGACGGTCTGGGTGGGATGGTTTGGAGGACTGTGAATTGAGGATATCCTGGCGATATCGTGCTCTACTCAATTTCAGCGTGATAGATTCCCCTGCAAGCTGAGGCTGAGAGAAACCCTCTTAGTTCTTTCCCTAAGCCCTACAGACTCTCTGAGTTTTTGCCCTAAACCCCAAACTCTCTTCGCTATTCGGCAGTTCAGCTAAAGGTACTTGGAGGGTCGGGGGACTTAGTAAGTAGACAGTAAGCAGACTTGTAAGCACCCCAAAACGGATCCTTATTAGGGTGATGGTACTTATGAGTCTACAAAACAACTTACTAAGTCCCCCGACCCTCCAAGTAGACCCTAAACCCTAAAGCCTTCAAGCCCTAAACCCAAACCTCTAAACCCCTAAACCCCAAACCCCCTTACCCTAAGGGTCCAAGTACCGAATAATCATATATTCTCTTACATATTGAGCTACATAACTACTATCCTAAACCCAAGTTCCTAATTATTGGGTCCTTTGGACCCTAAACCCTAAACCCTAAAACCCTAAACCCAAGTACCTATTGATTGGGTCCTTTGGACCCTTAGGGTACGCATAAGGATCTCACTTTAGGGCTTAGGGGCCCCAGCCTGGAAGAGCCAAGGGCATATGCAGCAGCAGTACCGCCGGGCCAGCCTTCGACATGCGAGTTTGAACTCCAAAGTCTGGGTTTTGAGGTTGCAGGTTTACATAGGGTTTAGGGTGGGTTTTGAGGTCTCAGGTTTAGGGTTTAGGTGGGCTTTGAGGTTGCAGGTTTAGGGCTTAGGGTGGGTTTTTGAGGTTGCAGGTTTAGGGTTTAGGGTGGGTTTTTTGAGGTTGCAGGTTTGGGGGTGCTTTGGGGTTTAGGGCTTTATAAACCCTAAGCCCTAAACCCTAGGCCCCTGGGTCCTAGGCGGTGCAGGCTGTTAAGGTTGAAGGGGCTTCGGGTTCACCCACGCCCAAAAGCCTGGATCCCTTCAGGTTTTAGGATTAGGGTTTAGGGGTTTAGGGTTTAGGGGATTAGGGGTTTAGGGGTTTAGGGGTTTAGGGTTTAGGGATTTAGGGGTTTAGGGGCTTAGGGGTTTAGGGGTTTAGGGGTTTAGGGTTTAGGGGTTTATGGGTTTAGGGGATTAGGGTTTAGGGTTAGGGGTTTAGGAGATTAGGGTGTAGGGTTTAGGGGTTAGGGGTTCAGGGTTTGGAGTTTGATCCCAGAAAACTGCAAAAACCCAATTTGAGCCTGAGCTCACAGAGTACAGGGGCGTGTTATGTAGGATATCGTTCCTAGCTACAATGTTCCGACCTTTATTGCTCATAGTCATCCCAACGAATAAAACAACTGCTTGATTCTCGATCGTGCTCCTATAGAAAGGAAGCAAGGTGACCAAATGCACACGGAGCCGTACTTGACGAGGCATTGTAAGTTCAATATGTGCATCTTTCCAGGCCAAGGACCAAACCCTTTTGGGGTATGAGGACGACATCATTGAAAAGATCATGGCACTTAGCTGAGATTTCGAATAGGGGGGAAGCGCGTCAAGCGAGAAATTTAACTTTCCCAGCGGCATACAAAACACTACAACAAACAAAGTTACAGTGCACAGAGCAAGAACAAGATATATTGATATCATCAAGGAGCCACTAAGCAATGATCATGCTGCTAGTGCCTGTAAAGAAAAACTAAACGCTACGCCCTAGACCCCAACACCCCAAAATTGCAGAATTGGACTACGTATACTCTGCTTAGAAGGTAAGCGAGACATGTACACGCTCGCCAGACAGAGGAAACATTGAACAAGCACCCACGAGCCGTACCGAACATCCTAAACCCTGAATCCTTAAACAGGATGGTACGTGGATCAGCCTGGGGGTCGTTACTTGCGATGTGCTGTCGGGCGAACTCCAGCTGCTCTTCGTTCACCCTTGGCTAAAGGCTCTAGGTTTCAGGAATTAAGGGCTTACTTGGAGGGTCGGGGGACTTAGTAAGTAGGCAATAAGTAGACTTATAAGTACCCTAAAAGGGACCCTAATTGGGGTTATGGTACTTATAAGTCTCCAGAATAGCTAGTTACTAAGTCCCCCGACCCTCCAAGTAGGGCTGAGGGTTGGAGATCTTAGGCTTGTGTTTTGGATTTTCCAATCTGGGAGTTTCCGAAAATTAGGGGTATCTTCTGTTGGGGGACAAGGATCCTACTATTTTAGGGTACTAGATTATAATAGGGTCCCCTACTTTCGGAAACCCGCCATTTACGTCTAAAGTGTACTGCGACGTGTGGCCCTCGGCCTACAGTGACATACACTAACATCACTCCTCCGTCAAGGAGTCTTTCCGTTTAGGGATGAGGGTTTAGGATTTTTCGGGTTTTAAGGTTTAGCGTTATTATAGGGCTTTAGGGTCTAGGGTTTAGGGTTTAGGATTTCCCAGAGAAGAGCGGGACAGGTGAACAATTCCCAGCAGTGCACAGTCAGCACAGAAGACGGATCCGACAAAACGCAAAGTTCAGAATCACGATGCAGCCAGGGCGCTGGTAGTTTGAGTTGTCCAGGAAGTAAACATCGACACCTTTGATGCGAAGATGGCCATAAAGCCTCATCAGAGCTTGCACAACTCTTCCAGTACCTCTACAGCATATACCTTGCCCTAGGGGTCCATGTAACTAAATACTGTTGATGGACAAAATCCTTCATGACCTTAAGGACTCTAAACTATGGGAACTATGGTATATTCCTTATAATGGGTAATGCAGGATTTTGTCCATCAACAGTAGCATCTACCTTGGCCCCAACGTACCTACATAGGGACTAGTTTCAGACCGAAGTCTATACCATCAAGAGTATATGGAGATTTAACCCCTAAACCACAATAGAACCCTTAGGACACGCTCATAGCACTCTGCAACCCTAAACCCTAAACCCTAAACCACACTCTTATGATACCTTACAGGAACCCCAGGGATCACTATAGGATTACAATGGACCCCCAGGGTTGGCTACTCTTTCGGCTGTCTGGGGCCGAAGTATGGACTACCTATAGTCTCCATTGTAGGTCTTTTTTTTGGTTAACCAATTTTATGGTTAGGATCCTATAATGTAGATTTTGGTTAACCAAAAAAAGGAACTACAATGGAGACTATAGGTAGTATCATAACTGCAGTTAAGATCCCTTGTAGGTTAGCTGTAAGTCTACTAGTTGCCTAGTTACTGCTTGGAGGGTCGGGGGACTTAGTAAGCAGATAATAGGTATGGACATAAAACCGCAAGTACCCCAAAATGGATCTAATTGGGGTCACGGTACATATAAGTCTTTGGAAAAACTAGATACTAAGTCCCCCAACCCTCCAAGTAGGGTCTAGACAGGCAACCAGCAGCAGTGTGTTGTGTTGTTTTCGGTTGGGTGGGGGGGGGGTTCTGAGAACCATGTCTTGAACAGGTTCAAATTTTCCGGCTTACTTGATTAGTTGAAAACCACGTCTAAGTAGAGCCGGGCCAACTTATAGCCTGGATCACCATGCTTAGGGGACATATAACTGCATGATTGGGCTGTCCTCAGTTTAAAAGAACCTGGAAATACCTTCTGTAAGCGAAGAGCTTGTGGGGTGGCATCTTGGCCAAGACCCTAGACACTAAACCCGGGGAGCCCCGTACCCCGGGACGAAGAGTGGGCTGTGATACTCTGAAACAGTGTACCTTTTCAAAAGAACCCTTGATATTTCCAGGCGTTCTTTGCATTGTAGGAATAAACTCAAAGCCCTACAAGCCGAAGCCATGTGCTGAAGAAGATCACCACATTTCGCAAACAGAAAAACCTCGCTACACAAAAAAAACTATAAAATCGCACTTGAATGGCTGACACCGCGCTGATAGCAATGCTGGAAACCGGAAAAGTCGTGCATAAAAATAACAAAAAGAAGCGGCCCTAGCACGTAACGACTGAATCATCATGTTGAGACTAACACCTGCCATGCTCGAAACCATGTTACCTATAGGCTCATACCCTACCCCTTTTTTCAGGTACCTACTTTTCTATATGGGAGATCCTAACCATAAAACCTGAAAAAGGGGTAGGGCATGACCCTCTAGGTAGGTCAAGGCACAGGCCCTGCATTCCACTTGAGGGCACAGCGCTGTGTGCAAAGATGGGCCGCCTGAGTTTGAGGGCTATCGGCCTATGATCTAGAACAATTCCCAAAATCTTTCAAGCGCGGAAATACAATAATCCAGACCATCAACAAATGAGCAAAACACATAATACTGGGGCCTCAATAATTCGAACAGGGCTTCGGGAGGGATCTTCTACTGCATTGTAACAAGGAGCCCTCAGGAATAAGATTGGTATGGATTGGCAATAACTTGCCCTCTCGCTGAATCCCCGAAACCGCCTAAAAAAGCCTTCCTATGTATGACGGTACAAACCACGGGGTTGTATGATAAGGTCTCCCTGGGCGCTTCCTTGTAGGGTTCCTTGAAGGGTGCCTTTGGGAGTTCCCTTAAGGTTTCGGCTTAGGGTTTATGGTTCCTGAAGGGCTCCGCTGCCACAGCAACCCTTAAACAAAGAACGAGAATTGGGTTAGGGTCTGCAGGGTCTGGGGCCTAATCAGGGAGTTTGGGTTCAGGGGTTTGGGGTTTAGGGGTTTGGGGTTTAGGGGTTTAGAATTTAGGGTTTAGGGTTTAAATGTCGGATGGTCTGGCTCAGCCCAGCGGCAGGGTTGCATTCAGCTGTTGGAGCCTCGCAGCGTCGTACCTGTCTTGCTGTAGCAATCGCTGTGCTTGGGATTTAATAGCGACAGATTCCGGGAATTGCGTATGGGTTCTTTTAGGAGCTTTTGTAAGGGTCGTATGAGAACAACCCCGTTCGGGTTTTATAGGATCCATGGACCCATACATTATTTACAGGTTCTCATGCTAGGGCTGCGTCTAGACTATATAGGTATGTGGAGCCAGCAGGCTTGGTATGAGGAAAAACACCCAAGCACTGTATGGAACTCTCAAGCAGCTTAGCTTATGCCGCGTGACAGTAGTATGATTTTGTACTGCGGATGTTGTTTCTCTCGCGGTCTACTCTTGTCGAATCTGCGGGGACTGGGGCTTCAACTGTAAAACGAGGGGCGCATACTTGGGCTCGGATTCTCGTAGAAACAAACTAAGCGAGTATATGATTGATGCAGACAATCGGACAGTTACCGTTAGGCAGCACATTACAGGAAGAACTAGCGTTCACCCGATCTTGGCTCAAAAGAACTACAAAAACTACCCATGAATGTTCAAGTGGGCTGCAAGCTCCCAAAGAGAGCATCAGCCTCAGAAGTGTGATGAAGATAACTATAAGCTTGGCGAGGGTCGTCGTCGTCGTAACAGCACCAGTAGTAGTTGTCGTCATAGTAACAGAAGCAGTAATAGGAGGAGGGATAGTTGGAGTTGTAGCAGTTGTAGAGTCATTGTTCATGGTGGGGCTAAGCCGCAATCGACTTTGCCATGACCGCAATGCAATGGCGGGGAATCGGCGCTCTCGGGTTGAATCTAGGGCCTCCTGTTCAGGTATGGGACCCGTTTCCGAAAATTAGGGTAACTTATTTTGGGGTCCTTATAATAAGGATCCTACTATTTAGGGTACTATATTAGGATCCCCTATTTTCGGAAACTCCCGTATGTAGTTTCCCAAACCCAAGACCCTTTAAAACTGCACTGCAGGCGCGAAACCATCAAAGCTTTAGTATGAGCACTTCAGACCCTGAACCCTCCACCAACAGTCGCAAGCCATGTTGAAACTCACCTGCCCAAAACCCTACCTAAACCCTAAACCCTAAACCCCTAAACCCTAAACCCTCAACCCTAAACTCAAACACCCCCAAGCCTCAATCTCTCCACGCCCTGAACTCCTTCAAACCCTAAACCCCACCTCTGCTCTTGGGTGAACTCCAAATGCCAGTCCTCAGTTGTGGGACCCTTAGGGGTTTAGGGGTTCCGCTTTTTGAAAGGGTTTGGGGTTTAGAGTTTAGGGGTTGCGAGTCTAAGGGGCTAAGGCAGTTATCCCTAAGACTCCATGTGCCCATATAGTAGGTACTTAGGCCTTAAAGGGGTCCCTATATAGGTACATTGGGGCCAAAGTTTGTACTATTTGGGTACATGGACCCTTACCCTACTAGGGATCTAAGGACTCATATATTAAGGCTTTTGCGCCCAAAGACAATACTATATGGTACTTTAAGGCCTAAGTACCAACTATATGGGTACATGGAGCCTTTGGGTGTGGGACCCTTAGGGGAGGTGGGGTCGGGGTTTAGGATTTAGGGTTTAAGGTTTAGGGTTTAGGGTTTTTTTGGGTTTATGGGTTTAAGGGTTGGGGGAGTCTGAGGGGCTAAGGGTTTCAAGTTTAAGCATTTACAGGTTGGGCACTGAAAGTTTAAGAGCTTAGGGGTTTGGAGCGGGGTATGTTCAAAGCTCTTTTTCGTGGGTTTTGTACAAAGCTTTGCGGCCGCCGAGGTCACTACTTAACCGTAGTACCTTCTTTTGGATAGCCCGTCTTATGATACAGCCAGGGCACCAACAAACCAAAACTAAGGGTCTAGGTAGATGCAATCCCAACACCTTACACCATAAAACACTTGGATCCGAGAAACAGTTCAAAACCGTTGAATAACCCGTATAAATCTTAAAAGCCTTGCACTTACAACGATCCCTGGGGCGAATGCTTCTGGCGACACCCTGTGCCGTTTGTGAAACCCTTCATGAATCTCGAAAAGCCATGAAACCTTTATGAAGACCCGACAACAAACCTGTCCGGGCCCACAAAACTGGAGGGTCGGGGGGACGTAGTAAGCAGGAGACAAGTAGACTTATAAATACCCTCGAAGGGATCCTAACTGGGATTATGGTACATACGAGTCTATAAAATAGCTAAGTCCTCCGACCCTCCAAGTACCCTAAACCCCTAAGCCCTAAACCCCTAACCAGGTAAGCCCCAAAACCCTGTAAACAAAGCTTGAACCCGACTTCTGCCACGGCTCGTGGTTTCCGGCCTCGGACCGCTCAGAGGAGACGCGGTGTCGAGGTTTAGAGAGCCGGCTTCAGGATTTAGGGTCTGGGTCTTCGGGGGGTTAGGGTATGGGGTTGTTGGGGCTTAGGGCTCCAAGATCTTAAACGGTCATACTACTGTGGCTTTTGGTTGGGGGGACCGGATGGGACTTGCATGAAACTACGTCGGGGCGGTTGGGGTTTGCCGTTTAGGCTTTGGGGTTGCTTTTTTCAGGGCTGATACGGGTTCTATGAGGTACGGTTGATGGACAAAATCCTGCATGACCCTAAGGACCCTAAACTATGGGAATTATGGTATATTCCTTATTATGGGTCATGCAGGATTCTGTTCATCAACCGTAGTACTTGTAGAGCTTCTTTCGCGGGGTCAAGGCACAAACCACATAGGTACTGCGCCTGCAGATCGCAGTTTGGAAGCTCGGGGCGTGCGTGATGATAGTGCTTCCTTCTGTTATAAGGCTTAGAGCTTACGGGTTTAAGGGTTTCAAGGTGAAACAATGCTTGCAAAGAGCTGGAGCCCTGAATTGCTCATGCTGTGGCCCCTTCGCCCGGAAACTCAAGCTCTGAACGCTGATCCTAAAGGTTGAAAGTTCAGGGGTTTAGGGTTTAGGGTAAGGGTTCCAAGTAAGCCCAAGTTGGGTCCTTTGGACCGAGTGAGTACACTACCTCCTATATCATAAATCCTGAATGAACAACAAAACAAATATGCCACAGATCACATCAACGAACGCAACACGCCAAGGGGGGGGGGGTATCTTGACATGAGTGGTCCATGATTTGCATTCCTTAGAATACAGATTCAACTACTCCGGGCTCTGTCTGAAAAGGATCAAACAGACACTGCCGCAAAACAGTAGAGGCTGGTCAGTCACCGAGGTGCCGTGTAGATAAAGGGGATGCCCGCCGCTGCAGTCGACAGTTGCTGTACCAGCCAGCTCACTTCTCCGTCCTGACTGGGGCTTAGTGGTTAGGACTGGAGGGTTTAGGAGTTTAGGGCTTTGGATTTAAAGGGTTCGGGGTTTAGGGTGCAGGGTTTAATATCGGGGTCTGCATAACGTCGAAGACAGATGATAAACCGTAGTAGAAGCCTTGACGGAATCATTTAAAAGGAACGCTGCTCTAATAGAACCCTTTAAGGGATCCTTGGAAGGAGCCCTAGCCCTACCCTAATAGAACCCCTGAAGGAATCCTAAAAAGGACCCTTGCTCTAATAATTATGTACGGTTGCCATATCATCATCCTCGCTGCCGTAATCGAGAGGACTCGAGGACAATGAAGATGATGGGAGATGAAAAGGTGGTGGTGGTGGTGGTGGTGGTGGTCTGGTGGTGGTGGTGGTGGTGGCGGTGGCTCTACTGCTGCAGCTGCTGACCGAGCAGATGCATTTGCCCAAATTTTGCTTACGTAAGTTGAGTCGTGCTCCCGTTATTGCCAATTGGACATAGAGGTCCCTTCGTGACTTTCATCACTCTTCCTCAAGATAGGAGGAGGGGTCCGGAAGGCTTTCAGCTAAGGGATCATCGATGTTGACTTTTTCGAGCATACTAAGCGTCGATGTCAACAGTCCCACAACTATTTGTTAAGATAGTAGTTATGTAGGTTAGTATTTGGGAGAGCATATGATAATTGCAAGTCCTTGGACGCTTAGGAGAAGAACACCTCTTCAAGAGATCTGATCTCGTTGAAAGTAACATGGAGCCCTTCAAACAGCGGCCGACTGCAACTTCGGCTATCTGGGGAACAGGGCGGACAGGGTTTATGGTTAAGGGTCTCGGATGTAGGATTAAGGGCTTGCGTACGGGATCATGGTACTTAGCAGGGGCAATTAGTAGGCCGGGTACCTACCGCCCAGATACAGCCTACTAACAAACCTGAAAACGCGGTAATGCTTCTTGGAAGACCGTGTAGATGTACACTAGAATTTGGGCTGTTTACCTGGCTGTCCTCCGGATAGTTGATGATGTCACCGCCAAGCGCGATGAGGTCCTGGTGCATACAAAGGCTACAGGGTCTTGTGCACAGAAGCTGGATGAACAAAGCCAGCAATTATATGCTCTCCACAGGCTCAACTATATGCGGATCGACTGCCATACCACGTCTCGACTGGCACCATAGCTAAATGATAGTAATCAGGAGACATCGCAAATCACTAATACATCAGCCATGAGACAAAGCCAAGTTCCTATCGGATCTATCGGCAGCCGCAACAACCGTAAACCCTAAACCCCAAAGCCTAAACACAAAATCCTAAACCCTAAACCCCGAAAGCTGAACCCCTAAACCCTAAACACAAAATCACCTGAATTCCTATACCCTAAACACAAAATCCTCAACCCTAAACCCCTATATAGTTAACCCCAGAAAGTTGGAACATTGATTTAGGATGATTCTTGCTGGGATTCCCTACACTTTGCTCTAAGGGCACGAGGAGAATGATGTTCCAACTTTCTGGCTTCTACTGTACCCCTACACCCCTAAACCCCCGAGCCCCTTCTGTCCACATTCTGCTCTTTCGCATAGCGGAGGAGCTTGATGAGCTGATCGCTGGGATGCTTCATCTGATGGGTGTCCTTGTCCTGTGATGAAGTGTTCAGGGTTTTAGGATTCAGGGTTTAGTTGGGAGTTTCCGAAAATAGGGGACCCTAATATAGTACCCTAAATAGTAGGATCCGTATTATAAGGACCCCAAAATGAGGTACCCCTAATTTTCGGAAACTCCCATATAGGGGCCTGATTTCGTCGAGGCTTCATAGTCAGACCCTCTGGGTCATACGGTTGATGGACAAAATCCTGCATTACCCATTATAAGGAACATACCATATTCCCATAGTTTAGAGTCCTTAAGGTCATGCAGGATTTTGTCCATCAGCCGTATTATAGGGCCAACATGATAAACTTGTCCTTGTCCTGTGAAACGGTGTTAGGCTTTCCCAGGTTTCTGGCTTTTTGGGTTTCAGGTGTCCTTGTCCTGTGATGAAGTCTTAGGGGCCTTGCTGGGATAAGGATTTAGAGGTTTACTTGGAGGGGCAGGGGACTTAGTAAGTAGGTTATAAGTAGAGTTATAAGTACCCTAAATGGAGTTACCCCAATTATAACCCTACTTATAACCTACTTACTAGGCCCCCTGCCCCTCCAAGTCGGGTTTTTGGTTCAGGGCTTTTGGCTTAAAAGCCTGGGGGTTTAGGGTTCAGGGCCTTACCTGGATAAGGAATCTATGTCAGAATACGGTTTTGGGGTCATATTACAGCGTAAATACAGGGAACCTTAAGGAATAACAGTGTCCTTGTCCTGTGAAGAAACTAGCTTGAGGTTATCCTTTTTAGGTTCCAGGCCGGAACTCTACCGCTGCGTTTTTGTACTGTACGATATGGGCTGTCGTGTTTACTACCGGCCTGGAACCCATTTTTAGCTACGGTGTAGGGTTTCGGCTTTAGGGTGTCCTTGTGCTGCGATGAGCTGTAAAGCCTTGGCTTCAGGGCTTGGTTTTGATATCCTTTAGGGGGCTCCCAGAGTGCTACGGTTGATGGACAAAATCCTGCCTGACCCTAAGGATCATAAACTATGGGAATTATGGTATATTCCTTATTATGGGTCATGCAGGATTTTGTCCATCAACCGTAGTATTTACAGCTGACGTAGACTCCTTCTTACAAGGATGCTGAAACTGAGACCCTGAGACAAAAGAGGTTCATCAATCAGTAGCCTACACTTGTAAGACTGTCCGGATGCGGATTGGTGGTGTCCTTAGAGTCCAACTACCCAAAGTAGGACTGTATCAAGGGTCGTGAGTTTAGGGGTTAAGGGGTTTAGGGCCCAAAGGCTAAACTCAAAACCCTATTTTCGAAACCTTACCGGCCCGGGTGCACAACAACAGTATCTACTGATTAGGTACTGCCCCCATACAGTAACAGTCTATAACAGGGCTACTATTAAGGTCCTAACATATCTATATTATGAATATTATCCAACTGTTACTGAGTGGGGGCAGTACCAGAAGGTGCCAACAGGAAGTCCTTTTAGCACAAGGTCTGTATAGGTTTTGACCTCCCTAAAGGTTCATGTTCTCGCAGAGTGTATACTTTGGCCTTGAAGTAGTACCTATATAGGTAGGACGAACACTTGCTGTGCTCTCCTCGACGTTCAGCAGCGCGCTGTACCTGAAACCGGATACTTCGGGTTTAGGGTTTACCCAAAGGCCCCCAAAGTAGTTCCTTTTGGGGGTTCATACTTAGAAGTCTATAAGGTAATCCCAAAAAGGAACTTTGGGGTTTCGGGTTTAGCGAGCTACTCCTAACACATGTGCACGTTAGTGCATCAGTGCATGCTTTTATGTAAACATGCACATGAAAACACACACACACACATACACACACACACACAAACGATGTCTATACATATACATATCTCTCTCTCTCTCTCTCAGTCTATCTCCCTCTTTCTTTAGAGAGAGAGAGAGAGCCAGGGAGAGAGAGAGAGAGAGAAATCAAACTTTGGGCGAAAACACCTCTCCACCCTTTGTGGATAATCTAAATATCTATATAACTAACTTGATGCAAAGCAGATCAAGGTGGTTCATCAGAGATTCACGGCCCCGGGTCTGTGGTGTCATTCGGCAAGCTACAGCTTCAAGGCCCCAGGGCCCAGACCTTCCAAAATCCCTTAATTAAGGAATATACCTTAAATCATATTAGGGATGCTATTATAATTTAGGGTATATTCATAATATGATTTAGGGTATATTCCTTAATTAAGGGATTTTGGAAGGTCTGGGGGCCTTGGGATTTGTATTTGCAAATCGGGGCTTCGGGCTTCAGGCAAGGGCGTCATGGGTTTAGGGCTTCGGGTGTACTGGGCTTGGGCTTTGGGGCTTGGGTTCAGGAATAATATCTGCGGCTTACAGCTGAAAAGAGCCGAGATACATTCGATGTGTGTGTGGAGGATCGCTGTCTTTGAGGGACACATGGGCGTCCTCAGTCAGGGAAATCTTGGCGAACCCTACAACCTACATGACTTCGAACCCCTAAACCGTTAGCCTAAACCCCTCATCGTGTCGATAAGTTGTCCGGCCAAGGCCTGGTTTAGGGTTTAGGGTTTAGGGACGAACCCAAGACGATTTTGATTTTCGCTTCCTTCAAGGCACATACAAAAAATTCTTCTCCTAAGCGCTCAAGTAGCTGATCGTTAGGTACTTGGTTTAAAGACAGGTAAGAAAAGTAGCTTAGAATTTCTCTGGTTTGCGGACCGGTAAGAATTTTAGCCTAGCATTTCCCAAAGACCACAAAATACCTGTGTAGCTTGGACTTTGGCCCTGAAAGCCTCCTTGGAGGGTCGGGGGACGTAGTAACCAGTCACTTCAGAGACTTATTAGTTCCATAACCCTAATTGGGATCCCTGGCCCTAGGAATCTAAGGACTCATATATTAAGGCTTTGGGGCCCAAAGACCATACTATATAAGGCTTTTGGGCTGTTTTGATGCCCAGGGTGGTAGGGTACTTATAACTCTGCTTATTACCTACTTACTAAGTCCCCCGACCCTCCAAGCAGTATCGGAAGCCCACCGAAGCCGAAGCACATATACTCTACTTAGTTGCTGAGTTCATAAGCCCAAAAAAATACACTTTCAGTTTTTTAGTGGGTAATATGATCCCAAAAAGTGTAAAGTGTATCCACTCTACTAAGTCTATAGGTATCTGAAGCCGCATGAAGAAATCCGAACTGTTAATAGGGGGCTTCGGGGTCCATTCTCGTATAAGCATAATAAGGACCCCTTAGGAAGAACTTTTGTAACCAACCCTAAACTCGAAACGCAAACCTTAGCTGGCTTCTGCAATGAACGACGGGTTGGATATGCCGAGAGGTTCCAAGCCCCTGAATTAAGGACTATCCCTTAATTACTTAATTAAAGTACGATAGGAACCCGAACCCTAATATGACCTAAGGTATGTTCCTTAACTAAGGGGTTTGGAGTCTCAGGGCGCTTGGGAAGTTTGACTTCGATCTCCATGAGCGATGGAAGTGAAATGGGCGATCTACTGTAAGGTAGCGGCCTCCCATAATTGGTTTATGGTTTAGGGGTTTAGGGTTTAGGGGTTTAGGGTTTAGGGTTTAGGGTATGGTAGCGGCCTCCCATAATTAGAGAAGGTTTTTGCGGATACTGCAGGTATAATAGGGAACACTATGGGTTTACGAGCTGGTAATCATCCAGATCCCTTTAGTAGTGCCTTACTGCTTCGACTAAGGTTCCGGGCTAAACCAAATGTTATCACTCGAAAGGGCTCAAGTCCGAAGGAACTGATGACTGCTAGCTGCGATTGGGATAGCAGTTGTTTCGTAGGATCTGAGACAGTATATGTCTATTGTGTGCTTGGACCCTTAGGATTATTTAGGTAGCCCTTTGGAGCCTTAAGACATGGACCCTCGAACCCTTAATTAAAGCCTGGGGGTAATTACTGACTAACCCGCAAACTGCACGAAGCCTCAGAGACTTACCAAACCCTAAACCCTAAACCCTAAACCCCTAAACCCTAAACCCTAAACCCTAAACCCCTACACCCCTAAACTCTAAACTCGAAACCCTAAACCCTAAACTTAGCTCTTGACATTCAGAGCACGGTTAAAGCCCAAACGGTTAAAGGTTACCTACTCAGCCCCTAAGTAGCTCTTCACATCCAGAGCACAGTGATGTGAAGTATTCTCAGCTCGCCTTCGGCGCTCCGATCCTGGACCTCCAGGCTTTAGGCTTTGGGATTTAAGGTATTTAGGGTTTGGGGTATTTAGGGTTTAAGGTATTTAGGGTTTAGGGTATTTAGGGTTTAGGGTTTAGGGGTTTAGGGGTTGGGATTTAGGGTTTAGTTTAGGGTTCATGTACCTAGGCAGTATAAATAGGTACTTCAGGGGCAAAGTATGCAGTAGGTAAGGGCGGGGGCATGTATCTAGCTAGTAGACACACAGGTCTTGAAGCGGCCCCTTGATGGATACTTGAGCGGCAACGTATCCACCATGTACGTACATGGACCCTGAGGGCTTAAGGTATTGGCCCGCATGACGATAATAATGATATAATCCCAAAATGACGTATCCTTCGCCAACCCCTAAACACTAAACCCTAGCTTACATGATCCCACTACTCTAAACCAAGTACTGGATCGGACCCTTCGGGCGATGGTCCGAGTGCTCAAGTTTTGCCATGAAGTTGCCTGAGGTTTAGATGAATACGGAATTTCCCGGGATGCTGCTTGGGATCAAGCCTGCAGGAATTTGTGCATTAGTTAGGCAATGTTTTAACATGTGGCAGAGCTGCATCAGAGGGAACAGGCCCTAAATGAGAACGTGCTTCGAAAAGCACGGCCTGGCCTCCAAGCACATGCGAGACGCGACCGACTGGCGCAAGGCAGCGCCTGACTCGAAGACGTAGTGAACACATGTGTAGTCTCTGCTGCTTCCAGCGCGCCCGCTGTGGCGTTGTCTTGCACTCCCAACAGCTCCTCATTTGTGTGTACCAGCACCCGTTTCAAGAGGCCTCTGCGACCGTCATCCATATCGTGTTAACGAATCAAGTCCTAGATGTGTCTTTTTCAACCGCAGAGACAGATGCATCCAGCTCTGCGCGGCGTAACCCGTTGGAGACAACCTTTGTCATGAAATTCTTCTGTGCAACATGTGCAGCGTGTGTGGTATTTGGGAAGGGCATACTTCAACTGTCAGCGAGAGACGCCACCCGCTCCAGAAGCCCAAAAGCTAATTTAGAGTGTATAAGGGTTAGGGTATGCTGTTTAGGGGATTTTTCTAAACCTCGAAGTCTAGGAAAACAATGCACTAAACCCGCAAAATCACAGATATGTGAAGCACTGACCAGGCCGGTGTGGTTCGAGACAGTGCAAAGGCTTAAGCAGAACAAGCAAGGGCTAGCCCCTAAACCCTAATCTATACCACCGTAGAAAAAACTAGTGCAACGTCTGGAGCCTCGTACAGGGCACCCTGGACCCCGAACCCCATGTAACCCTTATAGCAACCCCGAAGGCAACCCCTATGGTCGTACCCCGGTTTACTAACGCCCTTAATAAATAGAACAGGGTTTAGGAATCCTATATATTGTATTATAGTATAATATACCCCAAACCCGATTCTAGCCATTAAGGCCCCTACATTATTAATAGTAACCGTTGTCATAGCACCAGCTGCCTGGAGGAAGCTGTCCTTTTTGTGTCTCGACCGCTGCGGCCCCTGACCAGCAAGCACTCATCAGACTGCCCCAGATCCCGTAGTCCGAAGTGATACAGGGGCCTCATTTTTTGGAACAGTCTTCATTTCTGTAGTATGGTATGTAGGGAACATTCTTATTAGGTGTTCAGCCCCATGTGATGGGTGCTTTGACAGTACTCCTCGCCTGAGCAAGCTATCACATATTCCCCGGTAAAGCGCCATGTACCTAAATTCACTATAATATATACTAAGGCCCTTAGGCCATGAAGTACCAATGTAGGAGCCCCTTTAAAGGTCTAAGTATATACTATATAGGCACATGGAGCCTCAGGGTAACATGAACTCATGCTAAGCCAGGCTTGCAGCCCTAAACTTTGAACCCTTGCCTTTGCTTGAGCATGCCGCCCCAGCTGCTGCAACCCGAGACGTCTAAGCTCTNTAACATGAACTCATGCTAAGCCAGGCTTGCAGCCCTAAACTTTGAACCCTTGCCTTTGCTTGAGCATGCCGCCCCAGCTGCTGCAACCCGAGACGTCTAAGCTCTAAACCTGCATACATAGATACATACATATATAGTTACACCCATAATCATCTGTGTAATGTACATGTGTATATATACATACATACATACATACATACATACATACAAATGCAATACGCACATGTAGGTATACATAGATTCTACGGCAGTAACGCTTTGCAGGGACTTCAAGGAACATGCGACCTTGGTCCGGTCCCTGCAATGGAATCATAGGGACCCTTAGGGGGGTAGGGGGCTAAACTTCCTTAAAAAGGCCTTATTAAGTCCTTATTATAGGTATTAAGGCCCCCTAACCCCGCTGGGTCCTTATGATGGAATACCCTTCCCAAAGGCTCCATGTACCCATATAGTAGGTACTTAGGCCTTAAAGTACCCATATAGGGACCCGTTTACGGCCTAAGTACCTACTGTATGGGTACATGGAGTCTTAGGGCTTCACACCTCTGAAGTCTATGCCGTAAACCCGAAGCCCAGCATCCAAAAGGGTCTGGGGTTTAGGGTTTAGGGGTTGCTAGGGTTTAGGGTGTAGGGTTATACCAAACCCCAAGCGCCCTAAACCCTGAACCCCAAATACTAAGCCCTAACCCAAAGCGTAAACCCGATAAGCCATTCTCCAAGACCCTGCCTCAGAACGAGAAGACCATGCGATCTGAGCTTGCCTGGGCATGACGGTGTCCCTCTACGGTGCAGTTCATGAAGCATACTCCTATATTCGATATTAAAGGTCAGATGAGTGGACATGTATTGCACTTTCCGAAGACTCCAAGCATACAAATTAAATAGTATCGACTTATATCGAGTTTGGGGCCTAAAGTCCAGCCCATAATCAAAAAAGAGTGCTCTCCCCAGAAAAGTTGATGAGACCATACTATGCGTCTTATTCTGGCAGCTACTAGTAACAAAAACTGTGCTTCGATAAGTTGTTCAACTTTGGAAGTTTGCATGGGGGACTTTCCTGGAGCCTGCTTGAAGGAGCTTTGAACACACACTGCCACTTGCTTCACATTGTTCTTGTTCTCATCATGTTTACTCTTCCCTGCTTATCGTTTTGAAGGGGAGCCGACGATACCGTTCGTGTTTGCTCTTATCGCTTTACGGGAAAACCCAGCCCGTCAGCTTAGGGACGGGCGTGCTCATAAATCCGATATCCCTCAGCTGATCAGCTGAACATCAGCAGTACAGACTATCATCACAAATCCTTCGTGCCAGCTAACCACTGCTAAAACTATATAGGATCCCAAACTGAACCCAGGAGGACTTCGATGTAACCGTTTAAGATAGTTTAGGTAGTAACTAGTGATAACGAGCTACAAGCCTAACCTCCAAAAAGACAAGGTTCGAATCTACGCATTGTAGTTTTGAGCTGCTGTAGACGCTGAGGGGTGCAATGTGTGATGTGTGGGGGGTCTTTCAAATAGTAGGCGATGACCCCTTGATCAAAGGGTATGCTCCCCTTTCAGAAAACAAGAAAATGGATCCACAGCTTGTTCCCAGCTCTGAACAATCTCTCTCAAATCACTTTCGTGTTGTCTTGGCAAGCCACCTGCTGCTGAAGCTGTGGCTGACCTCGACGGTATAAGGCTTCTGATGTTTTCTTTTCTGGGGCGGTTTAGGGTTTAGGGTTTACCGCTCAGGGTAGGATGTCGGGCTTCTGGTTTGGGCATGATTTCTGGCGGCTACCTACGTAGCCGCTACCTAGACTCCAAATGCCGGTGTCCGAAGCACAGGTCCACTTAGAGCATAATTAAGGAAGTGCAAGGAATATTCCTGCGGGTCCAAGTAAGTAGTCCTCGTTTGATCGGCGTTGTAAGTCTGAAAATCATGGGTGCATTGGCCCATAGGATATGTAAAGTTCAGTGTACCAACAGAAAAAGTCCAAGACCATCTAGGTTTGAAGCCGGTCAAGGAAACCAGTCTGGGCCTTGCTTCCACCACGCATCCGAGAAACCCCAAAAAAACCCACTTGTCCAGTATCCTTGGGAACTAAGGAGGGATTCCCTTACAGTGAACCCCAGAAAGTTGGAACATAGACTTACGGTTGATGGACAAAATCCTGCATTACCTTAAGGACCCTAAATTATGGGAATTATGGTATATTCCTTATAATGGGTAATGCAGGATTTTGTCCATCAACCGTAGGATGATTCATGCTGGGCTTCCCTCTACTCTTCAGGGCAGGAGGCTAATGATGTTCCAACTTTCTGGCTTCTACTGTATATCATAGGGACCCTTAGGGGGGTAGGGGGGAGGGGGGTANTCAAATAGGCCTTATTAGGTCCTTATTATGGGCATTAAGGCCCCCTACCCCCCCTCCCCCTACCCCCCTAAGGGTCCCTATGAGTATATCAATCCAAGGCTTTGAAGCCTGAAGTCCCAGGCCCTACAGTGAACCCCATAAAGTTGGAAACCGGATTAAGGCCAAATAGTGCTGGGATTCCCTATACATTACTCTTAAGGATTGAGGCTACTGGGTTTCCAACTTTTGGGCTTCTACTGTACACGGGAGTAGGCCAGACCTCTTTCGGGCTGCTCTGCGGATCTAAGTCTTCAGGCGGCTTTAGGGCTCTACCCAGACCTTCCAAAATCCCTTAATTAAGGAATATACCCTAAGTTACAATAGGATCCCTAATTTGGTTTAAGGTATAATCCTTATTTAAGGGATTTTGGAAGGTCTGGGTACGTGTAGGATCCTCACAGCAGAAGCCGGAAAGCTTCCCACCTCGAAGGCCCAGCAGCAAGATCCAGCTAGTAGAACGGACAACCTGGGATTTCTTTTCGTGTCAATGGTTTAGGGTTTAGGGTTTAGGGTCCATGTCGGTGTGTGTGGGGTCAGGGTTTAGGATTTAGGATTAAGAAATGTGAGGAATGGCTAGAATGCAGGTGGAGGCAGCGTACTGCAGGAATGGTACCACTTCTCCTCATTCAAAGGGTCCTAGATACAGTTATGGGGGATACTTACTTCCCCAATCATCAAAGAATTTCCTATTATAGAAGCCCTACACTCTACTAAATATAGGTACTGTACTCTGGACCCTTTGGGTCATTCGGAAGGGGCGCGACGGCGATGTAGACTTTGCTGTATCGGTCTCCGTAACTGTAATAGTTCTTTGAAGAATGTTATGGTATGACTTGAAATACCTACAGGGAGCTGCCAAAGACTGGAGCCAGGGGCTCTGGGTCGAGGATTTACGAGTACCCCCCCCCCCCCCATAGCGAGTCTTTGAGTGCCGTATAGTATAGTCTGTTTTTAAAAGGAACCCTAAGGAAAAGTAGTGCTTAGTTATTTTTCCGACCCTCAGCCGCAGGCACAGTGGGGTTGTCCCCCCTCTCATCGCGGNCCCCCCCCCCCCCACATAGCGAGTCTTTGAGTGCCGTATAGTATAGTCTGTTTATAAAAGGAACCCTAAGGAATAGTAGTGCTCAGTTATTCTGCCGATCCTCAGCTGCAGGCACAGTGGCGTTGTCGCCCCTCTCATTGCGGGGCGGCGGCGGAGCTCGATCAGCCCAGAGCCATTGGGTGGTTGGCCCTTTCATTGGCGATTTGAGCCGGCATCACATACAGAATTTGGCACGCAGGGCGTAGTATTTGGGATTTCGAAAGCTTCTGTCTCGGCAGTTAACCTGCACCCCAAGGATGACACATGATGGGGTTCTTCGGTTCTTGTCATCTAAGAATTATAACAACCCCTATAGATTCCTATAGCCTCGACCCCCGTTAAGCACTGGCAAGTCTTAGATTGCGCCGCATGCACATGTCAGCAACACGGAAGGTTGGATAAAGGGTATTGCAGCTTATGATTCAGAGTTTCGGTGTGAGTAGGTTGTGGGTATACTTCCTTCAGGGTTCAAGTACCTGTGTCGCAAATACTAACCTGCCTACATCAACTACTATCCTCAGTCCTACTATCTCGCTATTGTGTCCTTAGGATCTTCAGGGTAATCTAATGTCCTAGACCCCACACTCTTGTACCCGGGGCCCGTGCAGATTCATGCAGTCCATGTAGTTGAAAGCTATCTTCAACCTGTTTAAGCAAGTTCAGTAGTTATCGACACCCTGTCAATAAGGCTGTCGGGGAGACTCTGGAAGACGAGGATGACGGAAGACCTGGGCGTTGTGTAGGGTTTCGGTTCAGAGTTTCGGGTCAGCGGCTTTTGGCTTGTCACACTTGGGTGTCAATCAATGCAATAGTGGCCTGGTTTCTAATCTCCCGGGTCTAGCCCGAATTGCCCTATCGGTCCCAGCACCTAATAAACATATGCTCAACCGAAACACTTGTATGCCTACAGTCCTACTATTCTAAGCCCAACTACCGAATAATTGTGTCCTTTCGACCCCTACAGGGTATGTTACCGCACGAACCTCTATATGGGAGCTTCCGAAAATTAGGGTACCCTATTTTGGGGTCCTAATAATAAGGATCCTACTATCTAGGGTACTATATTAGGGTCCCCTAGTTTCGGAAACTCCCATATGAGTACTGGCGTCTTAGGGTTATAGCACCAGCGCGGAACGTTCAGCGTGTCATGCCCGTGGCCCCGAGGTTCAGCTGTAGCCATGAGGCAAGGGTTGAAGTACGGTTGATGGACAAAATCCTGCATTACCTTAAGGACCCTAAACTATGGGAATTATGGTATATTCCTTATAATGGGTAATGCAGGATTTTGTCCATCAACCGTATCCCATGTGACGAAACGATTGGCCAAAAAATGCGCTCGAAGGTTTTGGTTTGAGAGTGTGTATCGTCGCAGCAAGGTAAAACTGAGTGTGTGTCGTCTTAAAGGGCTTCGTGTTTGAGAGTTTGGTTTTTGAGGACTTAGGGTGCAACAGGTTTAGGGTTTAAACGTCGTGGTTCCCAAGCCGGGTCAAGAATTCAGGGCTTAGTTTGAATGGATCAAGGATGCACCCAGAGGCACCAGCATGTGGGCCCTGCTAATGCGCTTAGGTTGAGCCGTTGATCAACACAAGTTCTTGGACATTGAACTTTTTGGAGCCTGACACATATCCTAAACACGGCAAGCCGCAAGGAATAAAACCAAATCCCCCGAAACCTTCAGTTCCAAAGCCTGCGACCTTCCACCTAAACTTAGGGACTCCAAAAGCTCTCGAGGCATATACTTTAATCGTAAGGGATCTTGAACTTGATCTCATGTAAGAGCCTTCATAACTACTGCTGATGGACAAAATCCTGCATGACCTTAAGGACTCTAAACTATGGGAATTATGGTATATTCTTTATTATGGGTAATGCAGGATTTTGTCCATCAGCCGTCACTAGCATAGGGTTTGCAGCTGTCTCTGCAGACTCTGAAACTTTTCAACCGCCAGAAACACTCCAAACCCTAAACTCTAGAGCCCTCAACCCTAAACCGTTGAGGGAATTCTGAATGTCGAAATCCCCGAGCTCCCGGCGTGCTCAACACGATCATGTGCGCCGAGTCCGGCAAGCACCGTGTTGGGAGTAGGGTGTAACCGTTTAAGGCTTGGGGTGCTTGTTAGAGTTGGGCATACAGTACATGTTTCCTAAACCGTATACTGCCTATACTTTTTTGATGGTGTAACTCTGGTGATACTAGTGCCTCATTAGCAGAAGCCTCATTCCCTGTGCAGGAAAACACTACAGACGTTAGGGTTTAGACCTCTGGCAGCATAGAGTAAACCCGCAAATGTCGAAAACCTGATTAAGCACAGTTGGCGCTGGGATTCCCTTTGCATTACTCTTAAGGATTAAGGCTATTGGGTTTCCAACTTTGGGGCTTTTACTGTTACTGTAGGTGTCGTGAGTTTGAGGACTTGTCTTTAGAGGCATGGTGTCCAGGGCGATGTTTCCGATTTAAGGTGGTGTGGGACTTCTGGTTCGAGCCGACAAGTCGCACCTCAAGTCAACAAAAAGCCTTAATTGGAGGGGGGCTCTAGAGTTCATAAGGGTGGTTGTCAAAATTATGGCCCCTTTTGGGTCCCTAATATGATACGGCACCTAATATTTAGGGTACCCAAAAAGGGACCCTAATTTTGACAACCACCCACAAATCTATTAGCTATTTGGAGTTTTAGGGTAATACAGAAACCCGGCAGCAGAAGCAGGCTCGCTTTCACTTGAAGGGTCGGGGGGCGTAGTATGTAGAAAGTAAGCTTATCAGCACCATAAAAGGGATCCTAACAGTAGTTATGATACTTGCAAGTCTATAAGCTAGCTACTCAGCGCCCCGACCCTCCAAGTAGGATTCTTATGAGCCTACTTATCTGGGTTGTAGTTTTGGGGCTCTGAAAAGTATTTATCATCAGGTACCTCTATAGGAACCATAAGGGAAATTAAAAAGTTTCCCAAATTGCCACCTAGCTATTGCCTACTTAGTACCCTAAAATCTAAACCCTAAACCCCAAAACCCCTAAACCCTAAACCCCTAAACCCTAAACCCCTAAACCCCTAAACCCTAAAGCCCTAAACCCTAAACCCTTAGTAAGCGCCCCCCNCCCCCCACCGGCCGCAAGGGTGCCAATGGCAGCAAACACGCTGTCCCAAACTCAGATCCCTGATCCCTGAAGGGTTTAGGGTTTAGGGTTCTTGGGTTTAGGGTTTAGGGTTCTTGGGTTTAGGGTTTTTTAGGGTTTAACCGGGCAGTCTTAGTCCCATACCCAGGGTAGGGTTACCCTAAACCCCTAAACCCTCGACCCTACAACTTCCTCCATGACTCCGCAGCCCGGGTCTCCCACGGCCCAACCTTAAGCACCCAACCTTCGAACCTACGGTTGATGGACAAAATCCTGCATTACCCATTATAAGGAATATACCATAATTCCCATAGTTTAGGGTCCTTAGGGTCATGCAGGATTTTGTCCATCAACCGTAGTACACCCTCTCCCCAGACCTTCCAAAATCCCTTAATTAAGGAATATACCTTAAGTCATATTAGGGATCCTAGTATGATTTAAGGCATATTCCTTAATTAAGGGGTTTTGGAAGGTCTGGGTCACACCCCAAATCCTAAGCATTTCTACCTAAAAGCCCCCAAAAAGGAGCCCTACACCCCCCTAAGCTCTGAAGCCTAAACTCCCAATCCCTAAATTAAATCTCCGTATTCTCAACTTTAAGTCCTTGTAAAACCCTAAACCCCCCAAAAAGAAGAACCCCTAAACCCCAAACCCCCCAGCCATGCTAAACCCTAAAATCCCTTAAACCCCTAAACCCTAAACCCCCAAACCCTAAACCCTAAACCCCTAAGCCCTAAACCCCCAAACCCTCAACCCCAAAAAAGAATCCCTGCCCTGGAGCGCCTCATGCTGGTCTTTGGCTGAGCCAGGCTCCTCTCGGCTGGGTCGCTCTGTATTTTGGGCGGTTTTCGGGGCTTAGGGTTTGGGGGTTTGTGGGTTCGGGATTTGGGGTGTAGGGGTTTACGGGTTTAGGATTTGGGCCTTGTGGTTTTGGGGGTTTAGGGGTTTAGGGTTTGGTCAGGAGTTTGGGGCTAAGGGTTTACGCTTTAGGGCTCCGGGCGTCGGGCTGCAGGAGCTTAGATAAGATCGCAGGATTACGGGTCGATGTTAGAAGTGGAGGTGGAGTTTCCAGGTTTCCAGTTTTCTGAATTTCGGGGTTGGAATGGGGTTTAGGGTTAGGGGTTAGGATTTAGGTCAAGGACTCATGAGCCCCGTTCGTCAGGGTCCAAGTAACCCATGATGTTGACAGCCAGAACACCTGGATCCTAAACCTTGGCTGCCTGCTGTTAGAACTACAACTACGACTCCTGCTGCTACCACGACTTACTGCACTGCTTCTGGACATGCATGATCATAGGCATCAAGGCAGCCGCGCTAGAGACGCTGTCAGTTTTTCCGAATTCAATAAGTTCGACGCAGCGGGGCCCCGACGCCTTGGCGGGCGTCTTCGGCTGGGCCGGTGCCTTGTTGGCCGACTTCTTCGGTGCCGGCATTCCTGGAATCGGAGGTTGATCGACCTTCTTCTTGGTCATCAATCGGACGAAGGAACCTTCGGAAGCAGGACTGTCGAATCGTTGATCGCCTGTCCGTCGCCCCGCCACAGCAGCAGCAGCGGCGCATGCTTCCAGCAGCAGAACCAAAAACCAAGACCCCAAACACTAAACCAAACTACCCTTTGATATTCCTGCGACTGGTCGAAGACATCGTGCTTTCATGTCTTCTGCTTGGATTGAGAATACTGAAACACTTCACGTACAACTTGGGAGTGCCTTTACCGTCAGAAAGGGGTGTTGGTTTGGGCGATACCACAATATAAAATAACGGTATGGGCACTGTAGCTGTAGGGGGCGACTCGATACCAGTCCACTCCCCGACATGGCCATCAAAAGACACTTCACTCCCCGCACAAACACTTTTTTGTTCTCCTAACCTATAGTCTCCATTGTAGTTCCTTTTTTCGTTAACCAGTTTTATGGTTAGGATCCTATAATAGAGATTTTGCTTAACCAAAAAAAAGGGAATGAATGGGCAAATGGTCAAATGGGCTTTGGACCCCGGGTCCTGTGCAGCCACTTCGCGCTTCACCAGGCCACAACCCTGAAGGCTAAACCCTAACCCCCTAGAACCCTAAAACCCTATCTCTAAACCCCAAAACCCTAAACCCTGAAGCCTAAACCCTCAACTATCTACTAACCCTATCTCTAAACCCCGAAACCCTAAACCCTGCAGCCTAAACCCTAAACCCCTAAACCTCTGACGGGTTGAGAAGAGAGTGCGGGCCAGCCTCGAAGCCCTAAACCCCTAACCCCCAAACCCTAAACCCTGAAGCCTAAACCCCTAAACCCTGAAGCCTAAACCCCTAAACCCTGAAGCCTAAACCCTAAACCCCTAAACACTAAACCCTGAAGCCTAAACCCTAAACCCCTAAACCCCTACACCCTAAACCCTCAACTATCCAAATCCATGTTGAGGCCAGGAGGCAAGCGCGCTCTGAGTCGCCACATCCACCAATGCCTTCCGGAAACTCCGGGCTTCAGGGTTAGGTTCATTTTAAAGGGATCCTATAAGGGCTCCTTTAAAGGGATCCTATAGGGGTTCCTTTAAAGTGATCCTACAAAGGGCTTAGGGATGAGGGTTCAGGGTTTGTTTAGGGTTTGGGGTTTAGGGATTAGGGATTAGCGTTCAGGGTTTGGGGTTTAGCGATCAGGGATTAAGGGTTAGGGTTTTGGGTTCAGGGATTAGGGGTTTACGGATTAGGGTTTCGGGATTAGGGATTAGGGTTTAGGGATTAGGGTTTAAGGGTTACGGTTTAGGGATTACTGGAATTCGATACGGTCTTTCAGGTCTCGTGATTGTGGCTTTAAGGGACGTCTGTCGAGTTAGAACCCTCAGGGTCCAAGTACCTAATAATCATAAACCGTCTCAATTTAGGGGTTTAGGGTTTAAGTTTAGGGTTTAGGGTCTTAACCTACAATACAAAACAAGAATCCCAAACCCAAGTACCGAATTCCAAGGCAGCATCGTCAGCTTCGGGATGGCGAGGAGGGCAGCGACTTGGAGGTTCCCCAGTAGCCCCTTAATAATAAGGCTACCCTTTTTCCTACTGTTTGGGTTTAATAAGGGAACCCTAAACCAAAAAGAGCAAAAGGGTACTACTCAGGAACCTTTTGGGTTTAAGAAGGGAACCCCCAAAAAAAAGGGTAAAAGGGCACTACTGGGGAACCTAGACTTTCTTTGCTTTCCGGGACTTGAGCTGCGGCTGCCGGCTGCTCTAGCTCAGGCTGAGGGCCTGCCCCTGAGGCCCTAAGCGCCTCGCCGGGTCCCAGACCTTCCAAAATCCCTTCATTAAGGAATATACCCTAAATTATAGTAGGATCCCTAATATGATTTAAGGTATATTCCTTCATTAAGGGATTTTCGAAGGTCTGGGGTCTTTTTCAAAGTTCCAGGCCGCTTCTGCCAAAGCATTGGCCCCCGAAGGACACAAGCCTCAAAGGCGCTAAGCAGGATGATAAACCTAGGGGCTCAATACCTTAGCCCAAAAAAGGTTAACCTTTCAATTATGGTAGGATTAAATTATGTAAGCCCCAAAAGGTTAAAGGTTACAAACCCAGCTACTAAGTAAATCCTGAAAGCGCATGATGTACAACCGCATTCTTGGTTCAGCCTTCGGCCCTCAAAAAACCCACTGCCCTGAACCTGCACCAGACTCCTTCAACCATCATAAGACCCACTGAAGGTCCTATCCAACCATTTCAAACACCTTTAACCCTTATTTGGGCCCAAGCCCCAAACCCAAAATTACCCGGAGCTCCAAACTGGACCAAACAAGTAGGTTAGTAGGCCGCATGACCCCTATAAAAGCCAAGAAACCTCCGAGATAGCCCGTTAAGAGCACATCCTACAAACACTCAGACTTAAAGCCCTGTAACACCAGACAACTCACACAAGACCTGTATAACCCAAAGTAGACTGTAAACCCTAAAACCCCCAAAATCACCCTGCAAAAACCTACAAATGTTCACCGGCAACCTAAAACCTAAGCCGCCCAAGCCAAAAAGTAGGTTCGGTGTATGTATGTATGTATGTATGTATGTGTATGTGTATGTGTATGTGTATGTGTATGTGTATGTCTATGTCTATGTCTATGTCTATGTCTATGTCTATGTCTATGTATATGTATATGTATATGTATATGTATATATATACATATCCAAGAGGGTCCACATATATCACACAAATTATGGAACTGGCTCCCCAAAACTACTGGGGATGGTCTTTTGGGATCTAATCCATAATGGTAGTATCCTAAACACTAAACCGCTAAACCCTGAACCCCTGGACCCCTAAACCCTAGCCCTAAACCCCTACACCCTAATGGACCCTCTGGGCTCGGTATGTGGGAGTTTCCGAAAAATTCGGGGTACCTTATTTTGGGGCCCTTGTAAGACGGATCCTACTAATTCGGGTACTTTCGGAGACTCCCATATGAGGCCCGAGCAGGTCGAACCGGAGGCGGTGGCGCCGGCGGCTGTGGCGCGCAAAGCGGCACCATCTGGAACACAGGTCATTCGGTTTAGGGTTTAGGGCCTATACGGTTTAAGGTCTTTCGGTTTAGGGTTTAGGGGTTATACGGTTTAAGGTCTTTCGGTTTAGGGTTTAAGGCTTATAGGGTTTAGGGTCTTTCGGTTTAGGGTTTAGGGGTTATACGGTTTAAGGTCTTGCGGTTTAGGGTTTATAAGGCTTATAGGGTTTAGGGTCTTTCGGTTTAGGGTTTAGGGCCTATGCGGTTTAAGGTCTTTCGGTTTAGGGTTTAGGGCAGTTGAGGGTGAAGGGTTTAGGGTCGTGCGGGTTAGGGTTGCGGGTGGATCGGTTGAGGGTGAAGGGTTGAGGGCTGAAGCTCCGAATGCTCAATTGGTATAATATGCCTTGGGCAAACATGGACTTCCTGTGTGGTACTTCATGTGAGGTTTAGGGTTGGGGTTTGGGTGTATGGGGTTTGTGGTTCAGGATTTGGGGCTTGGGGCTCAAGACTCTAGGGTTAAGGGCGGAATCATGTATAAAACTCTACTCCTTCATGGACCGACAAAGTAGGCAGAGCCGTATAGTATTAGAACGCGTATACACCCCCTTTATAGAACTCCTCCGTAAGCCCTATAATAACCCCCCAAAATAGCAAAAGTATTCAGAACCATTCCCTTGCCTGCGTGTGATTTTATGATGAAACCCTAAGGGTCCAAAGGACCCAATAATAAGGTACTTAGGTTTAGGATAGTAGTTATGTTGCTCAATATTTAGGAGAGTATATGATTATTAGGTACTTGGACCCTTAGGGAAAATGAATTCAAGGAACCTTTATCGACCCCTACATTCCTAGAGACTCTCAGCACAGCTATCAGGGTTCAAATCTTACGGTTGACGAACGCCTAGCCCCTACAACCCAAATCCGAAATCGGATACCCTGAATCCTGAACCCGAAACCCTCAAGCAGAGGAAGCCCTATTTCCCGCCGTTCCTGAAGGGGTGCTCGCTGCTGCTCCGCAAGGGCTGCCATGAGCAGCTTGCGCTCCTATGCGTCCGAGGGTGTTTTCTCAGGGTTTTGAGGTTTAGAGTTGAGGGGTTTAGGGTTTTAAGGTTTAGGGGTTTAGGGTTTAGTTCAAGTGCTATGTTAGGAGTTCGTGGATTGTTCATGGGGTCTTTATATGCTTTTGTGAAACAGGGATTTGTCTGGCGGTGTGCGGTTTATCGGTGCTTTGAAGGTTTTTGATGGCTTTCAATAATAAGGGTGCGACAATATTTTTGGTGTTTTCTGAGAATCGCTGGTGTTACTGGAGGACTTCATAAGGGCTATATAACTGTATACTTTCTGCTTTGGCCTCAACGGATTTCCTGTACAGTGCAGTATATGCTATATAGGTTCATGTAGGGCCTTGGAAGAAGCTTTTGGAGCAGAGGCTTGGCACCATCGCGGTCCTCAATGCCGGGCCAGACCGTGAAAAGCTGCTCACCTGTAACTGTCTTGACCATGGAGGCGGGTTTGTCGAGCTCCTTCTTCCATCTGGCCGGAAACTCCTCTACACCGTAATCTCCCTAAACCCCTAAACCCAACACCCTGATCAGGCGCCCCTGAGCTGCCCAATCACGATACCGTGTCCATCTGTTGAAGTCATTAGAATCGGAGTGGCGAACTCGGCCTTCCTCGATGTGCCCACTCCACTCTCGAACCCAGAGCCTCCAAAACCCCCTAATTACGGAATATACCGTTAATTATAGTTCGATCCCTAATATGATTTAAGGAATATTCCTTAATTAAGGGGTTTTGGAAGGTCTGGCAAGGTTCTTCGCTTGTTGGAGAAGCCCTCGGGCTCACGCTTGGACTTTCGGCCCCGATACCACTCAGCACGTTGTTCTTCGGACATATTCGCGACCTCGGCCCGAACAATTCTCTGCTTGCTAACGCATCTCAGCCTCGGTAGGTGTCTCATCTGCTGCTTTGTTTTCCGTTTTCACTGATCGTTGGAGGGCCTTATCTGTGGTTCACGGCACAGGATTTGGGGGCCTTAGGTTTGGTGTGGGAGGGGGGCTTTTGCCACGGCCTAATGGTTACGGGCCTTTGAAGTTATGGCGGTTTAAGGCTTTAGGGTTTGGGATTCACCCGCAGATTGAAACATATCGTGTTCAGGACTATTAGGTTTAGGGTGTATCCCTGGAAACACAACAGCGCCTTGAAAAATAGAACAAGGTTTCGCTTGCAGAGTCGGGGGACTTAGTAAGTAGGTAGAAAGTTGACTTATAAGTACCTAAAAGCGATCCTAATCGGGGCTATGATATGTATAGGTTATAAGTCTATAACATAACTTCTTGCTAAGTCCGCCGACCCCCCCCAGCGGGATCTGGAAGCCACAAATGGTCATCAGCTGTAGGTTTAGGTACATTCCCTAAACCCTAAACCTTAACCTGGTACATTGCATCGGGTAGGTGTTACCTGGTGTTAAACGCAGAACCTCGAAACCCCAAGCTTTCAGAACCCAAGCGTTGGGCTTCCTGAAGATCAGGATATCTGTTCAAGATCTTTCCCAGAGACCCCAATATCCCTTAGTTGAGGAACATGCCTTAAATTGTCATAGGACCCCTAATATGGTTTACGGGATATTCCTTAACTAAGGGATATTGGAGTCTCTGGGTTTGGGCCTCCTCGATGAAGAAACAAGGAACCCAGAAATTTTGGCCGATACTGGCGCAAATAAATATGCCTCGAAGCTCCCACATGCATGTTCCTCGTTAGCCTCGCAATGCCCTTAGTAAACTAAAGTATGTATATAAACCCAAAACCCCTCGAGCCTATGAAGATATGAGAACCTCGGGATGAATGTGAGAAAAACATCACTACAGCCTAAAAAATACAACAGCCCTGATACTTAGGGCAACTTTATCCTCACAACCCCATACAGCAATCCACCCGAAAACGTTACGCCACACGGTTCAAGTGCATAATCACCATATACACTAATATACACGCTTAATACTAATCCTGCAAAACTTTTTCCAACACCCAAACACATGGCATGCTTATTTAATCCTTTCGGCCCTTTATGTCAGCCCTAAACCCAACCCCTCAACCCACCCGAAACACCAGAATCCTTATCAGGCTTGTTATTGCAGTACGATTGTTCTTACTATGACGATGAAGATTATTAGTATTTTTATTGGTATTACTATTACTGTTACTCTGACTGCTACTATTGCTTTTGCTATTACTAATACTACCGCTCTTACTGTTTCTGTTACTACTGCTATCATCATTACGAATACTAATGCTATGACTATTCCTACCACTAGTGCTATTATTATTACTAGTACTATTTCTATATGTTTTGTGTTATTGTTACTATTATTCTTCTTTTGTACTATTAGAACTCTCATGATTAGTTATTCTCATTGATACTGTTATAGTACAGTAGAAGCCAAAAAGTTGGAACAACATGATCCTCATGCACTAATCAACCTAAAAGCATGTTCCAACTTTATTATATCATTATTGTTTTTGTGTTTCTTTGTTTGTTCGAGTCCCTGTTGTGGCGTTTTGGGCCGTCAGGGGCGCTCCTCGACCTGCGCTGCCGCTGCGCGGACGCTCTCTGCGAAGGCAGCCTCTGCCAGCGCCCAAGGTTCGGTGTTACAGTAAATTCCAAAAAGTTGGCAAACGGATGAAGGCCAAATAGTGCTGAGATCCCTTCTACATTAGTACTCTTAAGGATTGAGGCTATTGGGTTTCCAACTTTTGGGCTTCTACTGTAACACGACTCCATGTGCCCAGATAGTAGGTACTTAGGCCTTTTAAGGGGTCCCTACATGGGTACCATGATCGAAATACCTTGAATCCAAGAGGCACAGCACACCGAGTAGTCTGACAAGGGCCTAACTGACTCAATACATGACCACCACCACCACCACCACCCTCATCCCTCAAATCCTGACCACGAAGCCCTGAACACCTAAGCCCCCAAACCCCTAAAACCTACGCCCCTAAATCCTATAAAGCATAGACCCTAAACCCAAAACGACACCCGAACAGGGTTTCGAAAGACAGGGCCTTAATATTAGAATCGGGGTTGGGGGTATGTTATACTATCAGTATAATCAAGAACCACAAAAGTCGAGGTAATTCTGAAGCACTAAGGACCCTTTTTTCACGCCCCTAGAGCCCTAAATCCCTAAACCCTAGACCCCTAAATCCCTAAACCCTAAACCCAAACCCTAAATCCCCTAAACCCTATCCCTTTGCAGGAACCCTTATAGAACCCGAAAGTACTTGGAGGGTCGGGGGACGTAGTAGGTAGGTAATAAGTAGAGTTATAAGTACCCTAAAAGGGATCCTAATTGGGATTATGGTACTTATAAGTCCCTAAAAAAATAAATACTAAGACCCCCGACCCTCCAAGTAGGAACCCTAAATCCCTCAAACCCTAATAAACCCTTAAACCCCTAAACTCCTAAACTCCTAAACCCTAAACCCTATCCCTTTCAAGGAAACCCCAAAAGGAGCCCTCAACCGAAGGGAGGCGCCTCGACTCGCTCCAGGCGGTCGCGGAGCGACGTCAAGGCGGAAGTCAGCTCCGAACTGCACAGGACAGGGAAGCTTTAGGGGTTCCTTTTAGGGGTTGTAGGGTTCTATATATAAGGATTCCTTTAAAGGGACATGCAGGGTTTAGGGTTTAGGAGTTTCGGGGTTTAAGGGTTTATTAGGGTTTGAGGGATTTAGGTTTAAGGGTTTCAGGGGTTTTGGGGTTTAGGAGCTTAAGGGTTTAAGGGGTGTAGATAAGCTCTATAGGAGTTTAGGGGTTTAGGGTTTTATCAGGGCGTAAGCTTTAGGAGTTTAGGTAAGGTTTAGGAGTTGAAGTGGGGTTTAGCAGGTTCGGGTGTAAGGGTTGGGGCTTAGGAGTTTAGAGACTTAGGGTCATTTTACAAGCTCTATTTCTTAGTTGGTGAGTTTTATAAGCCCCCAAAAGTGTACACTTTTAGTTTTGTAGTGGGTAATATTATCCCAAAAAGTGTAAAGTGTATCCGCTCAGCTAGTAAGTGAAAGGGCTTCAAGGCTAGCGGGTCAAAGGCTTTAAGGGTTCAGGGGTTGTGCAATCCTTTTTTAGGCGACGGGGGCTTGATAGGGGCTTCATGGAAGTCTGCATTTCAGTGGGTGTAGCAAATACTTCTTGAGGTTCAGGGGTTGAGTGTTTGGGGCTGAGTATAGTGCGCCCTGAAGTGGCCGGCCGCGGGGAGTTGGCGATCTCCGTGATGCCTCTCAACATCCTGCTGCGATTGGTGATCACTGCGAAAAAAGCCACGCCGAGCAAGTTGGCGCTTTGCTGGTTCTGGAGGAAGTTGTTCTGGATGATCCTGATCAGGCCGTTGCGCACGTCGTGACTGGTAGTCCCGGCCGCCGTGCCCCACACGGCCTCATTCGGCCTGATTGCCGCTAGAAGGTGGCCGCGGGGATGCTGATTGAGCCGGCCACCCCCGTCGGGATCAAAGTGGTGTACGGCATCGGCAGTGCCACCGCCGCGTCCGCGTCGGCGATGATGGAGATCGTAATGATCATGTCCGATGGCATGGAGGTGCTCATGTTCCTTACCGGGACAGTCGAGGTTGTGAGGATCAAATTGTAGCTGCAACTCTGTGTGAAGGCGTGAGCCGTAGCCATGTGTATACATAGTTTAGGGCATCATTATGTCATTATATAGGGCATTACAGCGGGGCGGGGGCAGAAGGTATAGTTCATTCTATGGCAGTAGTCTAAGGGTGTTCTGACGGCTTCATAGAGGGTTTGCGTTTGGGGTTTAGATGCTAGGAGAATCGTGGGACTCAGCAATAGGACTTCTAAGTAGAACTTCTAAGTACCCTACAAAGGATCCCAATCCTAGTTGGGGATATGATAAATGTATGTCCAGGCAAGAATTACCTACCAAGTCCACTGACCCTCCACTTGGGGTTTTGGAGCTTCGTGTTCTACCGGCTATAGGTACTCATGAACCTTCTTTCGAGATCTAAACCAAAGCCCTAGACCTTAAAACTTTAAACTTTATGCATGTATAAACAAAGTATGCACAGATACAGAGAGAGCCAGAAACCCTATAGCTACCCTACACAAGCCCTCAACCCTGATCCTAAACAATAACCTTAAACCTCACACTATCCCTAGACCCAAACCCTAAACCCCTAAGCCCTAAACCCTATCTGGTAATCAGTAGTAATGCTAAAGCGAAGCATTGCCTCGCCGCTTGCGGTGGCGGCGGCGGAGCAAGCGGGGCACCTTGGCGTGGTCTGGGCTTTCAGCTCTTTGGGTATCCCAAAGGGTCCTAGGCATTTACATGGGGGATACTTGCCCAGACCATACTAGCAATTCCGACTACAGAAACCCTACTTCCTACAATTGGATTCAGGGGTAAAGGCTTTGGCGTTGTGGTTAGGGGCTGGTTTTCAGGTTGCTCAGTGTCTCTTTCGAGCCTTGCGCAGCATTCTGTCCTATCGCCCCAACAAGTGGAGTCAGCTAAGGGCTGGAATTATGTCGTAGAGCATATCATGCCTGCAACTCTTCATGGATGTAGAAGTCCATACAACGGCAGTTGTCGTAAAGCCTGAACCAAAAGAACCTTCAGGAAGAAGGCCTCAAAGCTTCAGGGTGTGGCGGCTATGAACTAGGACCCTAAACCCTGCAATCCAAATCCCTGAACCCTAAACCGGAAAATCCAAAATCCTCTGCCGACCCGGAACCTTAGACCCTATAAGCTCCAGGGGAGACACTAGCTGCTGCTGCGGCGACTTGGTGAGAGGCCTCATGCGAAACTGTCGGTCGGGCTCTTGAGGCAAGGTCGGGTACCTGGTTTAGGGTTCAGGTTTAGGGTTTAGGGTTTAGGTTTAGGGTTTAGGGTTTAGGTTTAGGGTTTAGGGTTAAGGTTTAGGGTTTAGGGTTAAGGTTTAGGGTTTAGGGTTAAGGTTTAGGGTTTAGGGTTTAGGGTCCCTTTAAGGGGATCCTATACGGGACCCGTCAAAGGCTACTTAAGAAATCTGTTGGGGTTTATCAGGATTCCTTTTGGGGGGGGAGGTACCATAAGGGTTTAAGGTATAAGGGCGTATGTGTCTCCAGTTGCTCAGCGATAGCTGGTACTTCCTACCCAATTCGTGTCGATTCATGCAAGTGATTCACCTCTGTTGCAATTAGCTTGGCTCCATCAAGCAAAATGCCGAACGCAGGTTGCCAGAAGCTATCTTGGACCTGTTCCAAACGTGGAAAAGGTTATCCATGGATACAAACCTGCATTGCCGCACTTAAGCACGCTACACAATGGGAAACATGGTATTTTCCTCACTAGGCAAAACTCAGAATCTTGACTATGATCTGAAAGCGCCCTCTTACAGCAGAAGCCAGAAAGTTGGAGCATTTTATTATCCTTATGCCCTTAATAACTTAAGGCAAAGTATAATTAGGGAATCCCAGCACTAATCATCCTAAATCCATGTTCCAACTTTCTAGGGTTCACTATGCTCCCGAGATCCTATGTCCTCTACATCCTCACAAGGAACACCCCTCCGTGGGCTGCTCGAAAAAGACCAAAATGCACCTGTAGAGACTTTTCATTGTGAGGCTCGGTGTTTCCCTAAGATTTCGGTCTATATGCCCAGAAACCATTAGTCAGGGATATGGTATGGGTCATGGGAAGACTTACACAACCAAAGAAAGGCAGCCCCTGAAGCCTAAACCCTAAACCCAAATTCAATCCTGCAAGTGAAGCAGTTAACTACATTACAACAGCTGTAAGTTCCCAAAGGACCTGACATATCTCAATCTGGCCGAGACCGTAAATCCGTAACTGCATGAAGCCCTTGCCTTAGTACAAGTGTACAAGCTGTTACAAAACCTCACAAAACAATATTGGAACTTCGAAACAAGTCACATCCCGTTAACACCCTCAAGAAAACTATACAAACTGTACAAACCCCTAAAGGGTTTAGTCCTAAACCCCAACTCTATCGAAACCCCTAACCCAGAGGGTCCATATATACTACTATTATGGAACAAGGTCCCCAAAACCATTATCAGGATGGTCTTTTGGGCTTTTCTCCATAGTAATAGTATGTATGGACCCTCTGGGTAAGTATGCAGTGAAACATAGGGGCCTTAATAATATGAATGAGTTTTTGCGGTATATTATACAATAATTATAATAAGGAGTCCCCAAAACAGTATTGGTAATTGTTTAGGCCGCTATGTTAAACCTCCATAATAGCCCTTATAGTAATCCTTATACACCCCTTCAACGGAACCCTAAACCCTACAGTATAGGTAATTATTTAGGCCCCTATAGTAAGTATGCAGCCCAACCCGATGCCTCGAGGCTTTCCGCGCTCCGCCTCGCTGCATCTTCGGCGCTCTTAGCCTCAGGGATTGGACCCCACTTGGGGACTTAGTAAGTAGGGCCCCTTACAGGGATCTATAAGGGTTCTATAATGGAGGGTTGGGGGCTTAGTAGACTTGCAAGTATCCCAAAAGGGATCCTCATTGGGGTTATGGTACTTATAAGTCTACTTATTACCTACTTACTAAGTCCCCCGACCCTTCAAGCAGACGGGGCGAAGGGGGGTTAGGGTTTAGGGCTTTAGGGGGTTATAGGGTTTAGGAGTTTAAAGGTTTGGGTTGACGGTTTAGGGTTCAGGGTTTCTGGCTTTAGGGTTTCGGGCTTTAGGGTTTCGGGCTTTAGGGTTTAGGGTTTCGGGCTTTAGGGGTTTTGGCTTAGGGTTTTGTAGGGTTAGTAGTTTGCTGATAGGGTACGTGTAGGGTCCAGGCAACCGGGGAAGCCTTACCTCCAGATAACGCAGGATTAAAGTAGAAAAGTTATGTGGGATTAGCACTTCAAGTCCTAGCCATAAGCTCGCACAAAAACCTAAAACATCTTGTGGAAACTTTAAGGAATCCTTGACAGAACACTGAAACCAGTTCTATACCACACGCACGCCAAGCCGCCATCGTCTGGAGAATCGCAGATGCCTGAAGAGGGCATTGCTCTTCGGCGGTCAGCCAGAAGACTAGTTGATTTAGGGTGCAGGATTTCGGAGAAGCCGTCATTAACCCGATTCCCCCGCAACCCTAATCCTACGAACTGGCGAAAGCAGAGATGGTTTAGGGTAACCTAACAAGCCTGCTAAAGCGACAAAACTACCAACAAGCAACCCAAAACCCTAAACCCCCAAGTACCAAAACATCGGACCCTTACAGCCCGTAACAGGACCTTCATAGAATCTTTGTAGAACCTTTATTAATCGCAGATAGCTTTATAGTCCTATCCCCTACGGTATAAACAAAACTGACAACCGAGGCCCCAAGGTAGCCTGCGTTTCGAAGGAGCCACCCGCCTGGCATCCAAGCAAGAGACAATCATTTTAAGGTCTTTGGACATGAATTTAGAGCTTGGTGTTGGGACTGTAAGCACACCTCCTAAGTGGGGCTTTTCGGCTATGCGAGGGATTTTGCAGAAGGAAGAACCAGCCAACCTTACAGCATACTATGCCGGCGACCAAGCATCACTAAGCTTCCAACAGTACCACACTACTACTACTACTACGACGACTACTACTACTAAGGGGTGACCTTGTGATTACACCCTGTTGTGATGACTGGGGTGGACCGCCTATCTCAGCTCATGCAACCAACTCCGGTAGTCCTAAAACCCAAAAACCTCTGGTCCACCTGGATTGAAATGGGGTAGTGACAGTGCATCTACCTCAACCTTTGGAATTCCGCGGCCATGAGCTGCAGGACTGCGGTCCAAATCATGGTGGTGTGTATGGCTCAAGGGGTGAAACTGTGCACAGTTTTGTTTCAGTTGCCTGAACTTCGTGCGCACTTGTACTGAGGTGGAGAGCGGCTTCCGAACGGCGAGAGATTCCGCCTGGAACTGCCTTCCGCATGCCAAGAGTCTGCAAGACAAGCGCTCGAGAGCGATGGCAGCAAGACCGCCACCAGGTGCAGGAGGATCTATGACCTCCCATCCTTCGTCGACTCGGCCCAGCACGACCACTAGCACGAGAGCTGTGGTGCGTTGGCCGCTTGTCATGGAAGAAGAACTGCTGGCGAAACTCCACGAGGTGCCGGTTGGAGGAGCCCGTAGCAATCGATAGTCCTGTATTCAATCCTAGGCTGCGGTTTTGCTCCAGCAGCTCGACAGCAGGATCGAACTGGCCTGTCATGACGGTGTCGTCACCGCCTGAGAAGATCCTTTGATGGCTTGTCGCGGGGCCGCATATTGCTAAGGGCATTGACAACTAAATCCCCACATGGCTCATGGCATGTGCAGTTTTTGCACGACTCGCCGGAGCTTGTCCTCACAGCAAGCAGAGTCTCGAGGTTTAGGGCCCAGGGTTCGGCGTTGAAGACCTTCCACAACGCCGACGTGTCCAGCACTGCGATATACAAGGCACGGTGGGGCTAAAGAATGGTTTTTCATACAGACCCTTAGGGGGGTTGGGGGGAGGGGGGTAGGGGACTATACTTCCTTAGAGCGGCCTTATTATGTCCTTATTATGGGTATTAAGGCCCCCTACCCCCCTAAGGGTCCTAAACCCTAAACCCTATAAGCCCTAAACCCTAAACCCTAAGCCCTACCCCCCCTAAGGGTCCTTATGAGTTTTTCCAGGTTCTGGAAGCCTTTTGGGCTCAGGGTTTCAGAGGAGTTTCGGATCATGTAGGAACCTGATTGAGAAACCTGAGGCCCTACTATTTGGGGGGTTATAGGCCCAAGGTTTAGGGTCTAGGGTTTCGGGTTCTTAATCAGGTTCCTACAGTAAACAGAAAGCCTATTACAGGTCAAGGCCACTAACTAAGGATTAGTTCGGACACTGAACTGAGCTCCTCATCAGTCATGAGTTGTCGTATGCTCCCCAGAAAGGGGTATGGCGATCTCTTGTTGCATGTGACTGTAAATAGGAATACCTTAAACACAAAACCCTAAACTCCAACTGCGGCTCATAGGATGACTTTGCTGAGTCTGTATAGGGGCTCTTGACTCACTGCTGCTGAGACTGCCGAGTTTCCGTTCAGGTACCGAGTAAGGGAGAAAGGGATAACGTCAGTAACAGCTCTTCTTCAGGTAGATTAAACCCTAAACCCGCAACCCTTAAACCTTAAACACTTAAACCCCTGAACCCCCCCCCCCATTTAGGGAACCCTAAACCTTCACCGTAGCCCGAGGCAGATTCTGGATTCAAGCTTCTTTGGGGTGGCTGGTCTGATGGAGACTTAGAAGGGTCAAACAAGCTTCGAGCCCAAGGGTTTGGCCTTAATCATAGGGACCCTTAGGGGTATAGCGTTTGGGTTTAGGGTTTAGGGTTTAGGGTTTAGGGGGGTAGGGCGGAGGGGGTAGGGGACTATACTTCCTTAAATTTGCCTTATTAAGTCCTAAGTATGCCCTACCTAAGGGTCCTTATGACTTGAGGTTTAAGTGGTTTAAGGTTTCGGCTCGGGGGTTATAGGGTCTAGGGCTTCAAGCTTAGGGTCGACGGAACGGGGTCCTACTACGATAATAGCGAAGCTCTATGTACCTCACTAGATTCCAACAGCAACAGGAAAACCGACGACACCTAAACAACACCTTCTAATCAAGCCTCATGCAGCGTTAGAAGAAAAGTTGAAACCCTACATAAAATGAAGAAGGCAAGCTCTTAATGAAAACAAAAACCCGACCATTGCGCCTGGGATTGGATCGCCGCCTGCGCCTGCGCCGACGTTTTCGTATTTGTATGCTTGAGTCTCTGCTGGTGTGTCTGAGGGGATTGGGAAGATCTTAAGCTTACCCGACTTCTCGAGAATCTAGGGTTCAGCGTTTAGGGTTCTTGTAAGGTTTCTTCAGGCTCGATAAGGCCGCTAGTAGGTTTTATAGGGTTCTAAAGGCCAGATAGCAGAGTCTGACTGGCTTTCGTACTTTTGGAGCTTTTGGATTCGGGACTCTTTTCTGAGCAGGCTGAGGACTTTTCCTAAGCCAAGCCGGCCTGCTGTGAATCAGCTACGAACTTGGCACTACATTCACCTAGGGTTTAGGGTTTAGGGTTGATTCCGATCAAGCCTCATCGGCTTTCCGCTAAGTTCTCAGGCTCCAGGCAGAGGAACCCTAGCCATGATGTGTGGTTGGTGACCGGGTTCATTACAATGACCATGCATATTGTGACTGGGGTTTGGAGGGTTCTGCACTATGTATGTCTACATGCATATATAAGGAAGCCGAATAGTGCTGCTAATAATTCCGACACTAAATTTCGTTTCTTAGGACGCTGAGCTTGGACGACACCGGCGTGTAGTTTTAGGCAGGCAGGTGTGAGAGATCAGCTGTTCAGACGGGTTTAGGGTGTTAAGATGTGTTAAGGTTTATCAGGGTCTACTTCGTGTGCTCCCGATATGCTGGCCTAAAGGGCCATCGGAAATTCCCGAGCCGGGACAGTAAAATCTGCAAGTGCTACAGATGAAACAACAGGTGGAAAACCGCGTACCTGAAGTGACTAACAACTTTGCGGAGACCCCTGTAACGAGAACAGAACTCCAAAAGCCAAGCCAAACCAACCTAAGAAAAGTCAACTCTGCCTGGACATACACTAAAGCCATAACCGATCCCCTACCTGCAAGGAAAACGATGAGAAGGAAGACGAAGCAGGTAATCTTTCTAAGGACATAGTTGAACAAGTCAGATATAGTTAGGAAACCTTGAAGCCAAAAAACCCAGGGCTTAAAAGTTCAAACTCTCAGAATAAGACTACCCCATAAAGAGCCCAAAATTTGAAAAGTTGGGTTTTGGACCTTGAAAAGCCCTAAGCCCTACACTTAGTTGCTGAGTTCATAAGCCCCCAAAAGTGTACACTTTTAGTTTTATAGTGGGTAATATTATCCCAAAAAGTGTAAAGTGTATCCACTCAGCTACTGTAAACCCTAAACCCTAAACCCAAAACACCCTAAGCTCCATGGCCCGGGAATGCGAGGGCCTGGGCGAAGAGAGCCGATTGCGCATGAGCCTGGGAAGCAAGGAAAACCCGAAGGGTTCAAAAGACTGGTTTAGGGTTTAGGGTTTGGGGTTTAGGGTTTAGGGTTTGGGGTTTAGGGTTTAGGGTATAGTAACCCCAGAAAGTTGGACACCAAGTAGTGCTGGGATTCCCTAGACACTACTCTGAAGGACTGAGGCTATTGGGTTTCCAACTTTGGGGATTCTACTATACTATCTATAAGGGTGCTATCAGGATTCTATAAGGGTTCTGTCCAGACGGGTCTTGGTAAGGGCGCTTTGAGGGTTTGAGGGTCAAGGGACCTGATAATTAGGTACTTGGGTGTAGGGTGGTAGTAGTTTTATAGGGATGTATTTTGGAGTTGGGAGAGTAGATTATTAGGTACTTGGGACCTTAAGGGGACAGAAACCAAGCTCACCAAGATAGGGGCCTATAAAAGCAGCAAGGGGTTTATGGGAGATTTGACACTTTGCTTGTATAGAACTCTGCTGATATTGACAACTCAGATTCAGAGCCACATTAACACAAAGAGCGTTACGAAATACCAACAACTGGCACCGTGCATCAGAGCAGACGTAGGCCCGAAACCCCCGAACCCCAACTCCAATAGCCTACATCTTCAAGTCCTAGGTCCCTCTGGAGGCGTTTTTGATTTGGCAACAAGGGCTAGGAAAGATGGGTGTGAGGAGAATGATTGGGCTTAATGTAGGGGCCTTAATAATTAGAATAGGGTTTTGGGGCCCATTATACTATAACGATAATGAGGAACCCTAAGAATAACATTGCTAATTACCTATCACAAGTGATGGTGTAAACCGCAATCACCAACCCTCACCCCTGCGTCTTCAACTCTATTCTCGCAGGGTAGTGCCCTTGGTCCTTTTGTTGTGTTTCGGGCATTTGGCAAGTTCAAAGCTTCAAGCAATGGGGACGCCGCCTGGGCACACGTATATACTCAGGGCGGGTAGCCGTCGACTAAACGGAACGGCCTCTGGGCCCAAATCCCCAAAGCCAGAAACCCGAAACAGATCGAACCCCCGAAACCTAAACACCACAAATCCTAAACCCCAAACCCCAAAGCCCTAAACACCTAAACGTCCCTAAGCCCCAGCGCCCTCGATCCGAACACTGCACCTGCTGTTGAGCTTCAGCCAGCTGTGCCACCTGCAGCATATCTTCACACTTCTGTTTTGGGTTTGAAGGTTTTGAGTAAGGGCTTAGGGCTTCCGGGTTTAAGGGTTCAGGGTTCGGGGTTTAGGGATTTTGAGTTTAAGGTGTAGGGTTTGGGGTCAAGAGCTTCGGGTTTGGGTTTTGGGTCCAGGATGGTTTAGGCTTTGGGGCTATGGCTTAGGGAATCAAAATTCACGGTTTAGGGATCAGAGTTTCGGAGTAAACTTCTTGGGATTACGGCTTGTAGACTTCGGACTCAAGACATACCTACAAGAACCTACTTTCTGTAGGTCCCTGGAAACTCCATATAAGGGTTAATTATAAGAACCCACAAAAAAGGAAGTTTTGGTAGATTCAGGTAAGCCGTCAATCCAGTGCCCTCCAGCTTTGTCCACAAGGAAACTGTGAGTCTCTAGGGAAAGAAGCCGCGCGTGCTTGTCGATGGGTGGACTAGAGGGGCCTTCATATTAGAATAGGTTATACTATAATTATAGTAAAGAAACTACAAAATAGTATATATGAGCCAGGAACCCTGAGGAATATTGGTAATTGTGTAGGCCTCCACATCACTTCTCCAAGAAGGTGACCCAGATCAGTTTTTTGTTTGGGATATCCCAAATATAAGCAGCGCTCACCAACTCCAAACACCTCTACCCTAAAACAGCTCCCTAACAAGAACCCTTTTCAATCGTGCGGCCCGGCAAACCGAACAACTCCAAGCAAACTTTCTTTTGTGAAAGTCTGAATAAGTAGACCCTGCTTACCTTGGTTCTAAAGGCTAAACCAGCTAAAGCCACCATGGTTTCCTCCTTGTATTCGTTGCCTTCCCACTCTTCCAGCTCGTAAACGCCTTGGCGACCCACCTGCACGAAAACGCCTCGGATCCTTTCTCTATGGATGGTCGGCTATGGTCTGCTCGACAATCTTGGATTCATCAAGCCCCCCATCCAACTTCGGGTCCCAGGTGAGTGTGGTCTTGACTTTTTCGAAGGCTACTCGGTCATTCAACTTGAGCCGTCCACTCGGGCTTTCGTTGCGCAGCTTGACCCAGTGCTCCGTGCCATTCGGAAAGACGCTGTGATCTACACGGTTGCAGCCACAGCTTTCAAGTACGCGCTCACGTTGGCGAACGAAGCCAAGCAAATCTCACATGGCACCTTTAGCCATAGCAACGCATTTCGCCAACAAAATCCTAGTTTGGATGCTACCGGGGTGTGTCCATCAGCCATAAACCCTGTGAGTTCCCTATGTAGTCGTACCTCACATTTACACAGCCACGAGCCATCGATTTCTCAGAACCATACCAAGCTCCAAGAAACTTTGAGTAACTGCATCATATGTAAAGCTTGTTCGAGAACTCAACAAACCCTTAATAGCCGCTAACACCTTAAACCCGACAGCCACTAAAAAGGAAAAAACACGACAGACAAATCCACCCAAAATCTTGGAGAAAGACACTACCGCAGCTCAATAATGTCCTTTAGACTCCTGGCACAACCCTACATGGGGCTCACGGGGCATAGCAATAAAGAAGTCGGGTTATCCCAGTGAGGTGCTTCTAACCTCATTTCCAACTTACTTACTAAGTCCCCTACCTCAAGAAAACCCTAACACTCTGAACCCCAAACACTTATAGAGCCCCGGTAAGAACCTTTAACGAGCCCTTATACTATACCCCGTTAGAAGCACAATAAAATGATACTCTTGGGTTTTATATGACGAATAACAAATAATTCCGAAGCAAACACCCGCATCTATAGAGCCCCTACAGAACCCTTAAAGAGCCCTGCAAGGATTCACACAAATCCCTGTTGAAGGATCCCTTCCAGGACCGGCAGACGAGCTGCACCTGGGTCCTCAGCTCCACGCGCGAATCCTCGAGAGCCTGAAGAGCTGAGCTTTTACGAAAGGTTCTGGTTTTGGGGTGTTTAGGGTTCTGGTTTCGGGGGGTTTTAGGGTTTAGGGTTCTGGTTTGGGAGTTTTATATAAGGTTTTAGGGTTTAGGGTTTTAGAGTTTAGGGCTTTAGGGTTTGGGTTTTGGGGTTTTAGGGTTGTAGGGCTTTAGAGTTTAGGGTTCTAGGGCTTAGGATTTTAGGGTTGAGGGGTTGAGGGTTTAGGGGTTTAGGGTTTTGGGCTTAAGCTTTAGGGGTTTTAAAGTTTTTAGGTTTTAGGGTTTGGGGCTTTAGGCCTTTAGGCTTTTAGGGTTTTAGGGTTTAGGGAGTTTAGGGTTTATAAATAGGGTTTTAGGGTGTTAGGGTTTGGGGGGTTTTAAGGTTTTAGGTTGTTAGGGCCTAGAGTTTTAGGGTTTAGGGGTTTAGGGTTTTAGGGTTTTGGGGTTTTGGGTTCAGGGTTTGAGTTTTGGGGTTTCGGGTTTTGGGTTTAGGGAGGGATCGGGGTCTGCCTGTCGGCCCCCCTCTTGGAACCCAACTGTGCGGTGCCGCCCCAGAGCCTTGTTTCCCACCCTTCGGTAAACCCCAGTTGGCCAGTGAGCACCTCACGATGCAGGGTGCCTGGTAGGAAGCGTCCTGGCTTGATTCCCAAGGCGGCCAACATCCCGACTTTTTCGCTACAGCCTCTTTGACCATAAGTCCAGGGCTCCTCTTGCAAACCTTCGATATTAGGCCCATAGAGGAGGGTGGAATAAGCGGTTTGCCAGGATCAACCTGCTCAAGCATGCGGCAGTTGCAAGCTTCCAGGGCGCTTGGAGGGGTGGTTCGTGGCGTTGCGAGAACTGGGTCCCCCAGCCCTTGCTCAACGAGTTGTTCAACCACCGCACGGTGCAACTGAACCTTGAGGGGTTCTGGAGAGCGCATAGGATAGGAAAATCGTTTTCTTCAAACCGGTGTGCACTTGCCATGTGCCCTCGGGGTTTAGAGGGAAAAACCTGATCCCCAAAGCTCGACACAATCCAAAAACCTTATATCCTGAACCCAAATGAGCACCCTAAAGCTTAATTGCCAGGGCCCTTAAAGCTACAGGGTAACTGCCTCTTACTTGGAGGGTCGGGGGACTTAGTAACTGGTTATTCTAAAGACTTATAAGTCTCATAACCCCAATTAGGACACCTTGTAGGGTACTTATAAGCCAACTTATCATCTACTTGCTGAATCCCCCCACCCTCCAACTAGAGCCTTAGTGCAAGTGACCCTGGATTCCACCGGCCTTCTCACCCGCGCCTGAAGCTCGGAATCCCCCCACCCTATGGCTCGAGCCTTAGTGCAAGTGTCCCTGGATCCCACCGGCCTTCTCCCGCGCCTGAAGCTCGACTTTTCTTTGGGAGATCTCCCTCAAGCCCTCCTGGAGCGGACACGAGTACGCCAGATTTGGGGTTTTCGTTCAGCGGTTTCCCTAAGGCTCCATGTGCCTGTATAGTATATACTTATAGGCCTTAAAATACCTACATAGGAACCCCGTACACCCTAAACCCTACAGCCTAAAACCCTATAATCCCTAAACCCTACACCCTATAATCCCTAAAGCCTAAACCCTATAATTCCCTAAACCCGAAAACCCGATAATCCCTCAACCCTGAAACCCTCAACCCTTTTAATCCCTCAACCCTATAATCCCTAAACACTAACACCCTATAATCCCTAAACCTTAAAACCTACAACCCCTAAACCCCCAAACCTAAGCTCTACGCCTTAAACCCTACTCCCTAAACCCTAAAACCCTATAATCCCCAAACCTCAAAAATCCGAAGCTCGACAGGCTTTAGCGGAAAAGCCCTCTGATAATGATCCCTAAACCCTAAACCTCCACAAATCCTGATCTCTCCACCCTAAACCCCAAACCCTAATCCCCAAAACCCTAACACCCTACAGTAGAAGACAGAAAGTTGGAACATCATTATCCTCATGCCCCTAAGGAAAAGTATAAGGAATCCTAGCACCAATTATCCTCAATCAATGTTCCAACTTTCTGGGGCTCACTATATAGTCCTGAACCTCCAAATCCTAAGCTCTACACCCTTTAAGCGGAACTAGCCCCATGACATAAACCCTAAACCCTAAACTCCCAAAAGTCCTAAGCTCTACACCCTTCGGCGAAACCCCCTCCTCGACCGGGTTGACTCCGTCGTAGGGTGGTGGAGGTGCCACCTGCGTCATTCATCCGAAACGGCTTACGGGTTTGGGCTTAGGGGCTTAGGATTTATAGGGTTTGGGGTTTAGGCCTCAGGGGCTTAGGGTTTATAGGGTTTAGGGCGGAGGGCTTAGGGGCTTAGGGTTTATAGTGTTTGGGGTGTAGGGCTCAGGGCTTGGAATTTAAGGGTTAGGGCATAGGGATGCTTAGGGTGTAGGGCATCCGAATCAGGCATGTAACTTAACTTCATAAGCCCCTAAAAGTGTACCCTTTAAGTTTTATAGTGGGTAATATGATCCCAACAAGTGTAAAGTGTATCCACTCAGCTACTACCTAGAGTCTCCATTGTAGTTCCTTTTTGGGGTTGCCTTATAGGATCCTAATTATATATTTGGTTAAACCAAAAAAAGGAACTACAATGGAGACTATAGGTAAGTTAAGTGAACATTATGGGGGGGTTCTTAACAAGAACCCGGTGTCAGATCTCCGGCCCTACCCATAGGCCCCATAGTAGTTCCTTTTGGGGTTACCTTGTAGGATTCTACATATGAATTCAAAAGGGAACTACTATGGGGCCTATGGGTATACATCCTGAAGAAACCTTACCCTAAACCCTAACCCCTACAACTGAAAGTCCTCAAAACCTGCAGTTTTAGCGACCTGAAGCACGAAACTGCCCAAAGTAGCCAGCCGAGATGGTGCAAGTACATATTTTGTACTAGCGTGTTACAGGCTTACCGGGGACTTGATTGATTGAGTAGGCTCCTGCTGGGGTGTAGCAGCGTACTCAAATCTTAATATCATCTACACACTATGCTTACCTGAGCCATGAATCCCCTCTGATCCTTGAAGCAGGGTTTCTTTAGGCCCGCGCGCTATCACTAGATTGTAACCCAAGTCCAGATTTCGGTGAGTATATGCTTAGGCACTAGGACCCCTAGTGTACACATTGAGCGCTTCTTCGTTACCTGAAGCCTCATGATAATTTGGATACATAGCCGTAGCCACTTACTCTCAACCTAAACCCTAAACCCCTAAATCCCTAAACCCCTAAAGCACAAACTCTAAACCCTAAACCACAAACTCTAAACCCTAAACCCTGAACCCTAAACCCTAAACCCTGAACCCTAAAACCTAAACCCTGAACCCTAAAATCCAAACCCTGAACCTTAAACCCTAAACCCTCAACTCTGAACCTTAAACCCTAAGAGTTAGCGCGGCATTGCCTCGTAAGGCGGCGGTTTTTGGCCAATCCTCCGACCGAAGACATCCTCCGTTTGCACACGGCGTCACATTGCGGAATTTCGGGTTCAGAGCTCTGCAGCTTGGGGTTTAGTGTTCAGAGCTCTGAGCTTAGGGTTTAGGGTTCAGAGCTCTGGCCTTAGGGTTTAGGGTTCAGAGCTCTGGGTTTAGGGTTTAGGGTTTGGGGTTCAGAGCTCTGGGTTTAGCAATGTAGAATATGGGAATGATGGCTTGTCGTATGAGGGCTTATGAGGACGTCCTAGTTTGGCTCTGTGGTTATGTTGTTGCTTGGCTCTCGTCTCGTGCTCAGGCTGCCGCAGCCCCAAACCGTAAGCCCCTGATTTTTGGGACATCCGGATCTGGTTGTTTCCGGGCTTTTAAGTAACCAGGAAGAAAAGTATAAACTGTTTTCCTTTAAGAAAAAAGTTTTAAAGTATGTTATTCCAAAGCCCAGGTTTTTGCTGGACCTGGTTCCTTGATAAACAGATTGCACAACGCCTTTAGATTTCAATGTTCAGGGTGGACGGCTTTCTGTCCGAATCTTCGATTCTCGGGGGAGACCCCTTCACTTGCGTTAGTGCGCAGTCGTTCCTGGGTGACGTTTCTGGGTACGGTGTTGGTACCGACGGTTACTCAATAGCGATTCTGGATGCTTGCCAAGAGTTGCGAGGCTTTCCTAGATATGAGTTTCCAATTCTAAACCATCAAACCTAAATGCACTGTAGCACAAGGTGACGATACTATATGGGTTATATTATACTACAATCATATCAGGGGCTAGTCGTTTTGCTAACTATGCCGACCCGATGTCAAAGTGACCGAAGCTGACACCCCCTCGACTAAACCTCTAAACCCTGTGTAGGAAGATGGCAAGGGCGCCACAACCTGAAAGACACTCTGACCCTCAAACCCTTGCAGGTCCATGTGCCCATGTGGTACATATACTCAGGCCTTAAAGTACCTATAAAGGAACGACTGTGCGGCCAAGGTTTACCCCAAAAAACCACATGGACGCATTAGGGCACCCTCAACCCCAGACCCTACTGAACCCTTTGAGGGAACCTCGTCGAGTGGAGCTGGCCCGCTCGGTCGGAACAGCCCCTGCGCCACAAGCTGGGGTTAGGGCTCTCCGGCGCTGATCGGCTAGGAGTTACCCTAAACCCTAAACCCTAGACCCTAAACCGCTGAGTTAGGGGTTAGGGTTTAAGGTAAGGAGTTGACGGGTGTAGGGTTTAGGACTAGGATCTTCTGGAGTTTGAGGGTGTTTTGCCGGGCTTTGAAACAGAACAAAGGCTGTTCAGCGGGTGTTCAGGGCATGCAGCGGCTTCTTTGCCAACCTCTTGAAAGGTTTAGGGTTTTGGGCTTGGGAGTTAGGGTTCAGGATTTAGGGTTTTAGGGTTTAGGGCTTTGGGGTTTAGGGTTTAGGGTTTAGGGTTTAAGGGTTTAAGGGTTTAGGGTGTAAGGGTTTAGGGTTTAGAGTTTAAGGGTTTAGGGTTTCTTGAGCCCCAAGAGCTATTCGGATCCTCTTTGTCACCTCTCTTATAGCTTATCCTTTCAGATCCTTAGTGGCAGAGTGATGGTCTCTTCTGGAAAACCGCCCCAAAAAGGAACCAAATCTACCACCACTCGAACAAGTTGGGTACAAACCCTTAGCCTGGCCTGCACTGGTGCGGCCGACTGTCGGCGTGGTGGCCTCGGTGTCAGGCAAAGGCATTGACTTGGATGCTGTAGGGCTTATAAGGTTTATGCTCATGGTTTCTTGGCTGACTTCTGAACCCCTCCTAAATGTTAAACTTTTAGCCTCCTTATTCTAGTTCATATAGAAACCCAAAAAGTTAAAGTCCTAAGAGCCAACAAGGTTGAGAGAGTTTACTTTAGACTGGGTTTAGGGTGTGAACAGCATATTCCATGCAACTACTGAGTCTCTCGCCATTAAAGGGGTTTAGGGTTTAGGGTTTAGGGAATGCTAACCCGACATCATACTTCTGAGGCTCATCAAAGTTTCTACGGCGCCAGTTGCGGGGAAGTATTCCTTAATTCTAGCTGTTAGGGTTTAGGGGTTTAGGGTTTCGGAGTTAGGGTTTGGGGTTCTACCAGCTTCGAGGTGCATACAGATATGGGAGTTTCCGAAAATTAGGGGTACCTTATTTGGGGTCCTTACAATAAGGATCTTACTATTTAGGGTACTATATTAGCATCCTGTATTTTTGGAAACCCCCCCATATTATGGACCATGCCTATCTGCGGCGAACCGAAGAGTCGACCCATCGATTCCGAATCTTCCAGCGCTCGAAAGATGAAGGGACCGAGTATGCCTAGTATGTCATGTTGTCGGTACACTCGTTACTTTGTGGTTTGAGATAAGTAGTTGCAGGTACCGTTGCCTTGCTGCTATCCCTACTAGCTAAGTCGAGGGCCCCTGCTAAGGATCACATCTACCGGTGAATCTTTCGAGCTCTCATTCCGGACATAAGGCTAAGGGGAGCTCACGATCCCGAAACCTAAACCTGAACCACCACCCCCCCCAATAAAAACAAGCTTAGAGGGGACACTCTGGGCATAAACCCCTGAACAGCGTACAAAAGCTCAAGACAGGACACAGCGATGCCAGAAGAGGCGACAGCTCCACCCCGCCGGACACCTGCGGTTTCCGGACGCTTAGGGCCTCAGCTTAGGGTCATATCGTCCAGGGATTTATGGGGTTCTGGGATGGGTTTCATTGGCGGCTGATGGGGTTCTGCAAGGTTATAGAAGCCCGAAAGTCACGTAAGAAGGGATCTCAGATATGATTTTTGAGGGAATCCCGCATAAAGCAGTCATTATACACAAAGGAAACCCTAAACCCTAAACCCGAAGGTGGGGTCCTTACGTTTATGCGATCTTTTGGGCCTCCTTGGGGCCTAAGATCCAGGCTTTTGCTGGTAGGTTCTAGGAGTTTGGGGTCGAGTCGAGGAGTTTAGGGTTTGGGGTTCTGTTGGCTTTGGGTTTATAGTGAACCCCAGAAAGTTGGAACATCGATTTAGGATGATTCATGCTGGGATTCCCTCTACTTTACTTTAAGGGCAGGAGGCTAATGATGTTCCAACTTTCTAGCTTCTACTGTAGGGTGTTGGAGGATTCGGGGAGTGTTAGGGCCTTAAACCCTAAACCCTAAACCCCTAAACCCTAAACCCTAAACCGGGGAGTGTTAGGGCCTTGGCTGTCGTTGGTGCCCAGGTTGAGGCCTTGGGGTTCGGGGCGTAGGGGCTCTCTGGCTTTAAACTTTGTGGATCTGAGGCTTTAGGATTGAAGTCATCAGGGTTTCGAGCTTTGTTGTTGTTTAAGGAACCCTAAACCCTGAACCCTAAGCCCTAAACCCGTAAACCCCAAAATCACCCAGGTTTAGGATTAAGGGCCTCAGGATATTGGATGGATTTGGGTTTTGGCTTTGGGGGCTTGGGGTTTAGGGCCAGGGCCTTCGGGTTTTTGGTGGGGTTTTGGTCTTTGGGATTTAGGCTTTGCCCACAGGGTCCATGTTCCTACTGAGAGTCTAAGTCTACAAATAACGGCGGAAGCCGACAAAGCCTTGTAGAGACCGTGCTAACCCTGAAACTGCCCTGGGCAAAACATGCACCTAGAAATGTTCAGAGAGAGCCCAGCACGCCCTAGTTCAAGTACAGTCAGGAATATGTCTTAGCTTACAATGAAAAGAACTACCTGTGGCCCCAAACCCTACAAAATAGTAGGTTATGACCCCTTAATTAGAGGGTAGAACCCTTAGAACGATAGGTTTTGGGATCCAAAGGTACATATTGCTGGCTACATTCCGCGACTAACCCCCGCACCTTGGAGCTCAACTTGGACCCCAAAGTAAACCCTACCTGGACCCCAAATAACCTACCTCTTTAAGAAGTTATATTAAGGGAAATCATAATAGGGAACCCCCCCCCCCAAAAAAAAAGAAGGGTTTTTAGTTCCCAGGAAAGCCCCAAAACTCTAAACCCCAAAACTTAAGCCCGAAACTAAACCCCTACAACCCCAAAACCCCAAACTTTAAACCCCCAAACCCCAAACCCCACACCAANAAAAGGGAACCCCCCCCCCCCAAAAAAAAGGAAGGTTTTATAGTTCCCAGGTAAGCCCCAAGACTCTAAACCCTAAACCTTAAGCCCGAAACTAAACCCCTACAACCCCAAAACCGCAAACTTTAAACCCCTAAACCCCAAAACCTACACCCTAAACCCTAAGACTAAGCCCTAAACCCTCAAACCCTAGAACCCTAAATCGCAAGCAGACCTCGGCTGGATCCTGGTAGGAGGGCGGAGCCCTCATTTCATCGATGACGTCCGAAATGAGCCTTGGGTTGCTACTTGGGTGCGACTAGTGAGAGGCACGAATAGGTTTCTTGGGTTCCAGCTATAGTCGATTCCGGAAAGTTGGAACATGAGTATCCTCATGCCCTTAAGGTGAACTATAAGGGATCCTAGCACTAATCCTCCTAAACCCATGTTCCAACTTTCTGGGATTCCCTATAGGGTTTTTTAGGTTGATAGCTTTGGGGACGGGGTGTTGGTCCAGGAGTCGGGGGTTGAGAATTTAGCTTCGTAGCTGAATGGATACACTTTACACTTTTTGGGATAATACTGCCCACTATAAAACTAAAAGATTACACTTTTGGGGGGCTTATGAACTCAGCAACTAAGATTGAGAGGCACGATCATAGAAGCCTGAGTTGGGTAGGGTTCAGGGCTTTTTTTTGAAGCTCTTTTCCGGCTTTGGGCGCTTGGGGTTTAGGGTTATACTGCAGAAGACAGAGAACAAACCATAAACCCGAGATTTTAAATCTACTCTGGAGACTGTAAGCTTGGGCTAAAGATTTAGGAGTGTAGATTTTTAACTCGAAACCTTAATTCCGAAACCTCTAAACTCCAGGCCCTCGGCACTCGGCATCTTGGTTCCTCCTTTCGGAGTCTTCAACCCCAGCGGTTTGCGGTACCGCATTGTACTCTATGAGATTGGGTTGTATGATACTATGAGCATCACAGGGACGATAAGGAAGCAATTTTAGTGACTATTCCGACCCCAATATTGAGTGGATGGGCCCTGATTCGTGGCCTGGGCCCGTCAGTCCTACACTCTACACCGCCTACTTGAAGGATTGATCAAGGGACTGAGTAAATCAGCTACACAGCAGGCATGGGTACCCCGCTTTGCGATATGCGTGTCCCACAAACCTAATTACTTTGCAAGTCCCCCGAGCCTAGAGTGTTTGTTGCTAGCGACAACTTGAGTGCTATCACTGTCATTAACCGCACTACCTCATGAAGGATTTGTCATCATAAGATTGGGCCAAGAGTTCTTCCTGAGAGGGTTGGCACACGTATGTTGGTGTTCGTGCAGGTGGATGGTCAACACAATGGTGCTGACGCAAGCATAATAGTGGTAGGGATTCAAAGAATAAAGACTCTTCTCTGTGCTGAACCTGGCAGAGGACACGTGAAACCAGCAACCAAGGTTGTACAAGGACTCCCTCACCCCGATTGGGCAAACTCTCTGCAGACACTTCAAGAAGGATTTGGGGTTTATAGGCGTTCAGGATCGTTCAGGGAGGCCCTGGGAGAACCTGTTCTGACCTACTGAGTCAATCCCCTGAGGCTCTAACCTTAAGACTCCAAGTTTACAAACCGTACTTACTTCGTGGTTTAAGGTTATATATTAACTCCAAGAATACAAACAGTCCTTTACTTGGGGATCTTAAAAAAATCAAGCGGCGAGTCTTAACTTAGGGTACAGTAGAAGCCCAAAAGTTGGAAACCCATGCAATAACCTCAATCCTTAAGAGTAATTGTAAGGAAGCCCCGCACTATTTGGCCTTACTCCGGTTTCCAACTATATGGGGTTTACCATACCTCCCAAATCATAGCAGTATTTCCGCATATAGAAACCTTACAATCTATTATACAGGTACGTTGGACTTTGGACTCTTTGGGTCTTAGGGTAAGTAGGCGAAGCAAAGGCCGCGGAGCCCTCGGATGACTGGCCGCACGGGAGGGGAAGGTCCGCGACGAGTGAGCACCTGATGCGGTTTAGGGTTTAGGGTTTCGAGTTTTAAGGTTTACATAGGGTTTAGGGCTTCGAGTTTTACGGTTTCTGATTTACAGAGGTTTAGGCTTCGGAAATTTAGGGTTTATTGTTGCGAGTTGGTTGTTCGAGGTTTATAATTAGGGTTTAGGATCCAGGGTTTATAAGGGTTTCGAGGTCAGAGTTCAGGGTTACGAACTTTAGGGTTCAGGGTTGCGAGTATTGGGGGTTTAGGGTTTAGCAATTATAAAGGCTTCGGGCTTAGGGTTTCGAGCTTCAGGGTTTAGGATTTAAGGTTTATGCGGCTTGGAACTCAGGGTTTCGAGCTTCAAGGTTTTTGGTCTTAGGGTTTAGGATTTAGGAGGGTCTATATACCTATATGTATATATAAGGATTTCGAGATCAGGGTTTCGAGTAGCGTAGGTTCTTGGGCTTCAGGGCTTCGAATGAAGGCTACCCCAAAATAGTTTTGATGGATCGAGGTTTGGGTGCCCTATACGAACATGAAATACACAAGCCCGAAACCCCCAAACCCAGCAATCAAGCCCAACCAAACCCCTTCAACTCATTCTAAGGCTCTAAGGACTCATATGTTGAGTCGCTTAAAGGACAAATGCCGCTGCAAATAAGGCCTATTTCGAAACTTGAGCATTCATAAAAGTCTTGGAGAGCCATTCAGTGAATCATTCAGGGTTTGGGTTAGGGGTTTCGGGGGTTTAGGCTTGTACAGCCGGGCTTGGCGTGATCTCCGCGGGATTTAGGGCCATCCAGCCAACAGTGGCATTCCTGCTACAAGTGTGATCGACCAAGTCTGTGTAGGCTTTGAGGACAGTACGCTTCTTGGTACAAAACTCAACAGCTTCACGAAGTGCAAGAGCTTCACTGACTCCACCAGACAACGCGTAGTACTCTGACTCTCCAGATGAAAGCGACATTGTCTTCTGGCTTCTGATATAGCTGTAGCTATACTGGCCGTTGATAAACACCACAGCTGACGAAAGTGACTTTCTCGTTTCTTTGTTGCCAGCCCAATCTGCATCAGCAAAGACTTCATCCAAGTTGATCTGCTCTTCTGGTTCTTGTGGGAGTTGCACCCAGACCTTCCAAAATCCCTTGATGAAGGAATATACCTTAAATCATGCTAGGGACCATACTATAATTTAGGGTATATTCCTTAATTAAGGGATTTTGGAAGGTCTGGGCATTGCGGCGGAAAACGGGAGTCGTCGCTGAGCCAGCCCAGCACGTTCTCGCACGTCGTGGGACCGACTGCCGCCAGATTCCCACCATCGGGGTTTCAATCATTTCAGACCCAAAACCAAGAACCCCAGAGCCTTAACCCTAGACACCAAACTGAACCCTACACCTAAACCCTAAACCCTAAACCCTAATTCCCTAGGGATCAAAATAGCCCAAAAGCCTTATATAGTATGGTCTTTGGGCCCCAAAGCCTTAATAAAGGAGTCCTTAGATCCCTAGGGATTGTTTGAGCGTAGAATATAGTAGAAGCCAGAAAGTTGGAACATAATTGTCCTCATACCCTTAAGGTAAAGTATAGGGGCTCCCAGCATTAATCATCCTAAATCCATGTTCCAACTTTCTGGAGTTCACTTTTCAATATACCCTAAACCCTAAACTCCTAAACCCTAGACCCTAAACACTAAAGGTTCCTGAACAGCAAACCAGTACGTCAGTGACCCGGCTCCAAGGACTCCTAAGACTAGGCCTCGGATCTTCCAACACTTAGGGTTTAGAGTTTAGGGTTTAGGGGTTTAGGGGTTTAGGGTTTAGGGGTTTAGGGTTTAGGGAACCTGGTAATGAACGTTCAAGCCTAAGTGCTAGAAGCCCGCATGAGAGTTGAGCTCGACGAGGGCTCCCTAAGATGGGGGCCTAACCCGAAACGAAGCACCCTGAACCCGAAACTCGGGTCTTCTTCGAGGCTAAGCAAAACATGTATAAGACCCCCCTTAAAAGAAGCCGTGCCCCCGAAAAAGGAACAACCACAAAGCTTCAACCAAGGACCGTCTACCCATAGGCCCCATGGTAGTTCCTTTTTGGGGGTTACCTTAAAGGATTCTACATATGAACCCCAAAAAGGAACTACTATGGGGCCCATGGGCACTACGTCAAACTTTAGTATCCAAGCTGGCGTCAATGGAGCTCTTCGGTTCTGCAGCTTAGGGTTTAGGGTTCAGGTTCAGCAGCTCTGGTCGAGCAGTATCTAGTCAAGTTCGCTATATTGAGCATAGAATTATACCCACCCACCCAGAGAATCCCAAAACATTAAGAAATAAAAAGTTTTATGATACCTTCAGCTCAGTTCAACACCCAAACCTTAGGCCTTAAACCTTAAAGCTCAAACCCCATGGCTCAAACTCTGAAGCCCAAACCCTAGGGCCTAAACCTGCGTGTGTCCAAAATCTGATGCTCACATTTTTACTGATGGCTCAGCGTCTGATCCCAAAGAACCTTTGCTGAGTCTAGCTAGTTGGGCGGTGTTGGAAGCACAACCAGACTCCCTGACAAACAGACCCGTGATANACCTTTGCTGAGTCTAGCTAGTTGGGCGGTGTTGGAAGCACAACCAGACTCCCTGACAAACAGACCCGTGATAACAGGTGTCACGCCTGGAACCCAATGCATTAGCCGTGCTGAATTATGCGCTTTGCTGGCTGCAGTACAGTGCGTTTCAGGGGGGACTCTATACGTTGATTCCCAAAATACGGTTGATGGATTTCAGCAGCTCCTGGCACTGGGGTGGAGTGATTTTGCCCGTACCAACAGAGCCAATTTAGACCTGTGGCTATGTGTTGCCGCGGTCGGTACCTTGCGTAATTGGGATGTGGTTAAGNCACTGGGGTGGAGTGATTTTGCCCGTACCAACAGAGCCAATTTAGACCTGTGGCTATGTGTTGCCGCGGTCGGTACCTTGCGTAATTGGGATGTGGTTAAGGTTAAAAGTCACCAGGAGGTTGCAGCTTGCACTAGTGACTTTGAGGCTTGGTGTGTTTTTCACAACAACGCCGTTGACAAGCTGGCCAAACGCACGAATCTTNACTAGTGACTTTGAGGCTTGGTGTGTTTTTCACAACAACGCCGTTGACAAGCTGGCCAAACGCACGAATCTTGAGAGAGACTCGTCTTTTCGGGCCTTGAGAAATGCTGCAGAGAGAGCCCTGTCCTCACACAGACAGTTCCTTAGCAAAGTCCACCAACTGCAAACTCATGCAGCCACCTTATGCCGTGAATGTAGGAGTANTGTAGGAGTAAGCCCTCTTCCCAGGTCCCGCTAGATTGCTGGCAATATTCCTCTCAGCATTTGAAGTCTCTGCAAGTGCGGATAGCGACTGCGCTCTGGCCAAGCACGCTGCCGTCTTGGGAATCTTTTCTGTTTTGTAAAGAATTCGGTCAAGTTTTGCTAAGCTGGCTACATAACTCGAATACTTGGGTTTATGACCCTTTGGGTTGTAGTTTAGTTGAGTTGTATGNGCCGTCTTGGGAATCTTTTCTGTTTTGTAAAGAATTCGGTCAAGTTTTGCTAAGCTGGCTACATAACTCGAATACTTGGGTTTATGACCCTTTGGGTTGTAGTTTAGTTGAGTTGTATGGGTCTTTTCTTTATGACACGGGGTGGTTAGTTCCAATCAACGTCGCTGGTTGGAAGCGATCGCCATTGCCTGATGGTACAGAGATGGCTCCAGCAGTGTGGGTTCATGAAGCTCACTTTCCG